>CAKAKR010033688.1:0-11251 GCA_916700685.1 Adelosebastes latens
GGAGACTGAGGTTGAAAGGAGCAAAAAGAAGACAGAATGTATATTTTTCTACGGGTAAAAACCTGGACTGACACTCCTATTTGAAAAGTTCAATTTTGTAAACATACTCTAGGTAAATTATGAAATGTAAAAAAAGGCGTTAAGCTATAAAGTCCACTTAAGATGTAAAGTCCAAGCATTTAGTTGGTGCGTGCTTCAATAAAACTTAGTTTCAATCGTTTACTGACAAACTTTCTAATGGTAAGCATGGTCAAAGACTAATTAGCGTTGCATACATCTGATATGACAGATATGACACTATTTGATTGATTATATTACATATTTATTATGCAATCTATTAACTTGAAAGCCCTGAAGCTCAGTTCATTCTGATTTTAATCCTGGGAGTTGATGGGAAGCTTTGATGTCCTGTGGTTTAATACTTATCCACCCTGACAGCAATGACAATCTGGAAGACGTCCTCAAAAAACTAACAATTGGTCAGCTTTAAAACTCACATCCATAACTTTATGAATATTGTTGTCCTTTGCAGAAGCCGTAAGGGTTCCAGCAAAGATGGTGGAGCTGTTACTACTGAGTTTACGCCTAATTCCAACGTGTTAAAATGCAAACGTGCTGTGAAATGTGTTGCTTCCACTGCGCTGGAGCCTTCATCTGTTTATAACAGACGTAATTGGCATCTGTCAACCAGACTGGTGCGACCTGACAAGCCATAACAAGCTGATTAACATTCTCAGGGAGAGAAGCATTCCAGTCATCATAAATATGAGATGAGAACAATATACAGTTGATTTTTAGCATGCTCAGTGAGCAAACAAAAGTGAAGCAGAGCATGCATATGCCCATCCTACAGTAGATATGACAACTTTTACAATATCAGAAAGTAAAGAGAGTGACAGCTTCTTCCTCTCGTCTCTGCTGGTGGGTTTCACAGGAAACTTTTCTGGCCCAAGGCGCCAATCAAACCGAGCCAGGAGGCAACACAACAGCCTGCAGCTAGTACAGCTACACTCGGTGAATCTCCTTTGGGTGCCACAGTCAGCCCTTCCTGCTGCTGACCTCTCTATTGGCTCGAGGAGGGTGAAGGCTACAGTGTGCTGCCTCTGAATCATATGATTTCCCCCGAGCTCACCGGTAGGGCTGCATAACTTACTTTTTCTGTTACTATTAAGGTGGATTATATATATTTTCTCTGTATTGTTGTCAATAATCTTAACTTTATTCATCTCTTATTTAGAATAGATCTTCTGTGGTTGCTTTTGTTTTGTTTGTGTGAGTAGATGAATGTGTTGTAGGGCAAAACTAAATCTTTTCACTGTACAGTTACTGTTTAATCCATTATTGATAAGCAATAAAAAGACCTTTGAAAGAAAAAATTGTTATTGTCAAATTATTTTGACTTATATTGCAATTGTGATATGATTTGAGAGGGAATGATTTTTACATCATTAAAAAAACATATTAAAGTGGTGTGATTTTTGTGGGGATCTGTACCAAACAAAGATGTAGAATATGATGTGAAGGCCAGGACATCACTGTGGCACAACAAAATGTAATCTAAAATGATATTTTGACACACATTTTGCCTTTAACAAATAGTCTGCCTCCTGTGACTTGAATATTGCAGTAGGCCACGGGAGAACGTGAGCCGAACAGAACGGATGCAGGGCTTTGCATGCAGCTCTACAAATGTGCCACTATTGGGTAGGGATATCATTATTTAAAGTCTTTAAAACAATGATGATTCTCTTGCCTAGAATATTAAAAAAGATAAGGGTTTCTTACTGCATCGTTTTATTGCTGTCAGAAAGGAGATTTAAACCATTATGGCACACTAAAACGTCTCATTAAAATGGATCATTCAGATGGAGTTCATGTGTGATCAATGGCCAATTGCACATTTCCATCAAAAGGCCGACTATCAATAGTGAGGCAGAATGAATGAGGAGGCTAAAGGACATTTTGTACAGTCGATCACTATTGATTGAACTACAGAATAAAGGTCATTGATGTCTCAAGAAGAACTGCAGCTAACAAAACTCTTCATTTTCAGAGGATTAGCATCATATTCACTAATCAAAGGATTAACGAAAGTCTTATTCTCAGAGGTGCCGCAGTCTTAACGGGATCCCCCGACATTTGAGCTTTTAGTCCGCTGTTTTTCTCCACCAATGAAGTGGCAACGCAGCCTCTGATACCAATTAGCCGAAGCACACACAGTGAATTTACTTTGTCCTCCCAGTCGTGGTGTAAAAAGCGCTTTGCATCTGTTCCTTCTCTTTCGTTGTCGTGCCGCTCCGACGCTCCCGGGACACTCTGCGCCGCGCACGCTTTCCTTCCCTGAGCATCACTACACCGCCACATCACAACCTCGTTCGCAAACACAGCAGGCGAGAACAAGGACACACTGAGTCTCTGTGATAGAGAAACAAATAGTGTTTTTCTGTGATGTACAGACAAGAGCAGGGTAAGACATGGTGAGGCAAACATCATCTGATCCAGATAACACTGTCAAAACAATATATAACGGACTGCATTAGATTAAATCATCTTTATGCCCTTTAATATAAACAACAAAGCCTAAAGATACGAGCATTAAGAAAACCGGACAAATACTTTGCCGGCGTATTGCACACAACAGCATCGACTGCAGGCCTCAATCTGGGTTCTTATTTCGGGAGCTGAAGTTGGGGAACTCTCGAGAGACCGTGTGACCTCCCAGCAAGTATCCCAGCATACATTTCACTAGTGGCAACCTTGGCAACGGTGCACAGTGGAAAAAGCAACCCAGTCTCACAGGGATATAACATTATTAGCATTATTAGAGCATTTTTGGCTTTTCAAGTGTCATTTGTACGCCACGCAACAAAACTATTGTAATGTCAGCAGTTAGGTTGAGGCAACAAAACCACTTAGGTTTAGGAAAAATGTCATGGTTGGGCTTAAATAAGTACATAAAGTAAGAAAAATAAGTACGGAAAATACGTGACAAACGTCACTAACGTAACTGACAAAACATAACACCGCTATCCTGGTTAAAAGTCCTGTGTTTGTTGGACCAATCCCCTCTCTACCCATCCGCCATAAGCAGTCTCTCGCTTTATATTCAACATCACCAGCTCTGAGTGTAGCATATATACGCAGATGCATTCACACTGCAGTCAGTACAGACTACATGACATACACATGGCACGCCAAAAGCAAGAAAGGCGTTCTTATTGCACGCAAAATGCCTATTATCGTGGCATTCATATGCCTTTTCGTGCGAACGGGCTGGAAAAAGAGACAGAAATCTGATCTTTAAGTGACCTTTGGCCCTCTAATATGTGAGCTCAATAGACTGTGGCTGCAGCACAGCAAGAAAACAACTCGATTCTACAGCCTCATTCAGCTGAATCTCCTCCTTAAATGCAGAGAGGTTCAGTCCAGCTGTGCAGCCGCTATAATAACTCATCACTGCGTTCTGTATCTGAGCCGTAACCATGCTTTTAAGCTAATGCATTACAAGCCGCAAATCAAAGTGAAGGAGAGTTTGGATTTCAGCCCTTTCTTATCTTCCATCTGATGTGCTTCAACAAACAATAGTTCCACCTAGTAAATGTAAAAACAGCTGATTACAGCTATACAACGCCACCCGCAGGTGCGGTAAAGGTGTCTGAAATACAGAAATGAGGTGATGGTAGCTCTGACGTCAGGAGTTTTCATATTTTAACTCTTCAAAATGATGTAATGTTATGAAAGGCAAAATCCAGGATGCCTTGTTTAAATCTTTGCAGCTACAGACACGGATAGCATGTAATCAGAGTCTCAATCAGAGCGGAGCAGATCATCTACTGTACCACCGTGACAATAACTGTCTCATCCTGGACCGTACGTTTATACTCCTCCTCATCAGGTTTCTATGTCTCCCCTTTACAGACATGCCCACTTTATGATAATCACATGCAGTTTGGGTTATAGTCATAGTCAAGTCAGCACACTGACACACTGACAGCTGTTGTTGCCTGTTGGGCTGCAGTTTGCCATGTTATGATTTGAGCATATTGTTTTATGCTAAATGCAGTACCTGTGAGGGTTTCTGGACAATATTTATCATTGTTTTGTTTTGTTAATTGATTTCCAATAATAAATATATACATACATTTGCATAAAGCAGCATATTTACCCACCTCCACGTTAAGAAGAGTATTAAACTTGACAAATCTCCCTTTAAGGTACATTTTGAACAGATAAAAAATGTGCGATTGATCTCGATTAACTATGGACAATCATGCGATTAATCATAATTAAATATTTTAATTGATTGACAGCCCTAAACTTAAGTAATTTTCAGGTAAACATGTCAATTCTTCTCTGCTTTAATTGCTTGTATTGTCATGCGTGGGGCAAACTTTGTGGTTTGGACTGTTCTGTCAAAACAAGCAATCGCTTATTAATTATTTATTCATGGACCAAATGATTAATTCAGAGAATAATCTGAGGATTAATCGATGATGAAAGTAATGGGAGTAGCGTGACCTACAGTAATGCTGGCTGGCTTTGTGTCCTACTGTGTGTTTGCAATGAAAAATGAAGCCATGTGACAGAAAATGTCTCCACAAATCAAAGTCAGTCTTGAATAATTAAGCGCCCCTGCAGTAGTCAAAATGTTAGATGTGTTGATTCATTCAAACTTTCTGTTTAAATAGGAGCTTCTGTCCACCATTCAGTTGATTTTTTGATGGCTTTTAGTTTAATTTCTCTCTTTGCTGATGTTACAAGGTAATGTGGGACGTCCTTCTGTGTGCTTTCTTTGAAAATGTCCAAAACAAGGAAGTTGCTCATGCGTTCCACAACAAGAAAATGTCCTACTTTCTACCTGCTCTACCTCGAAGCACTGCTGCGTGACGATTATTGAGGGGAAACAATGCGGTACCTGCAGTCACACACTTCAAACACATTTAAAGCTATCAACAAAGCGGAATGAATGAAACAGCTTCCCAGAGAACGTGGATTTAGTTCATGCAAGAATTTCCACCACTAAGTGGAATCACACAAACACATGAGAAGCAAATGCATCTGAAAACGTTCCTACAGAAGAGTAACACATGCGCCACACTGAGCAGGACTAGAGCCTGCAGATAGATAACCCCACACGAGCAAAACATGGAGGGCATAAATCTGCCATAACACCTTCAATTTTTAAAAAGCAAAGACATCTGGACACAGAAAAAAAGCTCTCAGCTTTTCAGGAGGGTCGAGAAGACAACTAGATTTTTAAACAGATTTCTAGGCCAGATTTCTTTGACTTCTTTGACCGCCACCGCACCTATCGGCTACATCCCATCCTTCAAACATTGATTTTCGTAATCGATTGATCCGCACATTATTTACACATAACAATTCAAAACCCAAAGATATCCAGTTTGCAATGATATAACAGAGTAACGCAGCACATTAGAGAAGCTTGCACCATTTTTTTCACTATTTTTCCTTTAAAATTGCTAAAAAGTTGAATCAAAATAGTTGGATTATCTCTGTTGATTCACTAATCAAGTAATTGTATTCAGCTCGTGAACCTACTGCGTGAAACAAACTGATATCCGACTGAGAATAACTAATAATAATTACCTTTCTTGAATAATGAATGATGTTGTGTGATTATTCCTTGTTTCATAGGCTATTTGGGGATTTATACTTTATGATTACACACTTATATAAAAAAAAACAAAAAGGAAGCATTCGAATACTGATTTGGAGGTTGATTACCATGGCAACGGTCGAAGCTTCAAAGCTTCGAAGCTTTCGGGTCAGCCCTACTGTGAACAAAACTAAAAGTTTGGACTATTATTTAAGATATAAACTTAAAAAATAGAAAAGTGTGCAGTTAAAACTACCAACGAGCTAACAGAATAAAATGTCAGCGAGACGAAAACACTGAATTTGTCCAAAAAAAAGAGCCTATTAGGTAAGTATGATTGTTAAAAAATAAATACATAATAGACATTTGTATTAAAGGTTCCTAAAAGTAACAGGAAAACTCATCTCTGATGCAATATTCACAGGAAATAATCTGCTCAAAATTCATCCAAACTTCCTGCAGTTATTGTGTTCACTATTTGGGTTAACTGTACAGTTTATCAGTTGTACTGTACTGTTATTGTTATGCATTGAATATAATATGAAATATCATAAAAAAGTCATTTAGTCAGGGGTCGTCAGTTTACTCAATGAAAGAAAATGGGGTGCCTTAAGGAAAAAGGTTTGGAACCAGTGCGCTATAGTAGTAATATGACAATTAATGAAGCGACTTCAGCAGAAAAATGTCCGTTCACATCCTCGTCTCTGCCTCTGACCTCGGGGGCCATGTATACATTGATTATTATAACTGAAAGTAGACTGAGCTGGTAAAAGGTTGGTCAATTCGTGGTTGATAGCAGGCCCCAATACCCTGGACAGGTTGTCAGGTCTATCACAGTCATCCTGGAGTTCACCTAACCTGCATTTCTTTGGTTTGAGGATCAGGAAGTCCATGTAGACATGATTAAAGCCCCAGTGAGGGTCAAAACATATTCCTGGACTGCCTTCAAAGTGTTAAATCTGTCGTTTGTGGACCTTAATTCCACTTGCCAATCTCTCCACCACTACAAACAATTTTAATCAAGCGCCGCATTATAATCCTCATTCCTGGATATCCACCGTTTCAATCTATTTGCAGTATTGTGTGTATTTGTACAGCTTATCCTACTGTACACACAGTGTCTAATTCTGCACCGGGATAGCATCACCATGCCTGTTATGTAAAATTTTCTGTCCTCTACTCTCTGCTTTTGTCTCTCTCGCTGTACAGCATGATCACATAAACTGCTTCATTTGCACCCTATAGATGCTGTAAACTGCAGCTGGCCCCTTAAATCCTCTACTACAGCGAGACACAGTGTCCCCTGTATCCTACACTGGTTTCAGGTGGAGTACAAAGAAGCAGCTCTACCAAACCTCTGCATCCCTCCAAGATTACATAACTTCCCTCGGCCCTTGAGAGGCAATGGAAGCCCTGTGATGGCAGAAAAAAACATGCACGGGTTAAACAGTGGTGTGGTAGAAGGTACATTTACATGTGGAAAACTCTCAGCCATCAGTGTCATCACTCATGAAATACAGTTTGGTCACAGTTGTTTTGCAGGACGGTTTGCACAAAGTAGTAAGATCAGGGGAAAACTCTTTCTAGGTAAGAATTCACTTCCTAAAAGCTATTCATAAATAACTGCCACTACCTATTAGCATCAGAAACAAACCTGAGTATTTAATGGTGACCTATGAACCCTGCAAGGATGCAAATATCATCAATCCTGCTCCAAAATACCACCACATCTAACATTAGCATCAAACCTCCTGCCCTGCACCAAACTCCATGTTAACAACACCATAAAATACCACCACATCTAACATAAGCACCACACCTCCTGACCTGCACCAAAGTCCATGTTAAAAACACCATAAAATACCACCACACCTCCTGACCTGCACCAAACTCCATGTTAAAAAACACAATAAAATACCACCACACCTCCTGACCTGCACCAAACTCCATGTTAAAAACACCATAAAATACCACCACACCTCCTGACCTGCACCAAACTCCATGTTAAAAACACCATAAATAAAATGCCACCACATCCATCCTCATCAGCATGTTTACAAATGCCATCCCACACCAGCAGCAGGCACCAGCAGCAGCACACCTCCTCTACAATACTATCTCCATCCTCCTCACCTGCTACTCTGACTGACTGGACCACTACTGTACATCCTGCATCACTCACACCTCTACAGACCTTGGTTAGTTGTGCTATCTTCTTGCTCATCTTCAGATGCAGGTCTTGAGTGTAGTCCAGCGTCAGACTCCCGTCGTAGAACATGCTGGAGGATGGAGAGGGGGTGTATTTGGTGGAGCTGGTGGAGGTGTTGGTGTTGTACGGAGGCTGCCAGCCTGCAGCTCCCGTCGCCATTTTCACTGGAAACAAACCCCAAAACACGACGCTTTAGATGTAAATAAAGATGGAGCAGCGGCTGCTACGCGTTAAATCCTCCCATGGCTGTGTGTTTGTAGTTAATCTTCCGTTACAGAGACAGAGAGAGAGACAGGAGGAGGCAGGAGGATGTTGCATCCGCAGCGGGAGCGAGCGCTCGGAGTGATGAGAGAGGCGGGGACGCGCACCACATGCTCAGCCAATGGCAGCTTCAATTGGCTGTAATGCAGTTTTCTGACTTCTTCTGCTGTAGCCTATAAAATCACAAATAGTACAGTCAGTGTTGTGAGCTACTGTGGCAAGAATTTTGCTAGCACACTATTTTATTTCCATCATGTTTTATTAATTTATTAATTTATTAATTTATTAATTTATATTTATCTGTTTTTATCTAATATTATTGTTGGGTATTGTTGGGTACAGTCAATGTTGTGAGCTACTGTGGCAAGAGTTTGCTAGCACACTATTTTATTTATATCATGTTTTTTTTTTTTTTTTATTTATTTATTTTTAATTTATTTTATTTTATTTTATTTATTTTTTATTTTTTATTTTATTATTGTCTGCTGTAGCCTATAAATTGACAAATAGTACAGTCAATGTTGTAAGCTACTGTGACAAGAATTTTCTGGCACACTATTTTATTTCCATCATGTTTTATTTTTTTATTTTTTTATATATTTATATTTATCTGTTTTTATCTAACATTATTGTTGGGTATTTTATTACATTTTATTTATTTTTTATTTTTTATTATTGTCTGGTTTTATTTACCTATCTGTTTGTTTTTATCTGATATTATTGTTGGGTATTTAATTTTTTATTTGCTTCATTGCAGTCGTTGAATTCTGCTTCTGTAAATTTTAAAACTCCTGTATAAATAAGGCTTCTTATTATTATTAATATTATTATTATTATTATAAGAAGAAGAAGAAGAAGACAGTCATACAAAAATTAACAATATTTTGTGCACAGAAGTTTTTTTCCACACTTGTATTAACACTTCATCTTTATCAATAAAAACTGCACTGTTTCTGAGTGTCTGTAATCAATTAATTGTTTTCCGGATTCTGTTCTTTTCTCTGTTGTATTCGGTTCTGGTTATTCAACCAAGCAAGGAAATTGAAATCGTTGTTCAGTCAGTCAGAAACTTACAGATAAACAAGCTGCAATATAAAAGGAAGAATGTAGCTCTTGTACTGACAGCTGCATACTAATGGGGGGATTGCTGCTGGTCTTCATTCAGACTTCATTGTATTGCATCACTCTAGAGATGCTGAAGCTGTGACTAATCCTGCACTGACATCTGCTGGTGATATGCATGGACTGCAATAATAATTATTAAAGTATTAGTTCACCCAATCAGCAGAAAAACATCAAAAATGAAGTAAGGGCTTGCTGGGAGATTTGCCTCAATAATATTTGTGTGAACGATCAACAATCCGTGGGTAAAAGTGTAATCTGTAAACCGTCTTGAGTCGGCCCTCTTTAGACTTTATTGAACCGTCTTATCTAGGACAGAACCTGCTAAAATAAAAAATCAATCAATAAATTAATAAATGACTCGATCAATAAATAAATATGTCATTAAATGTAGCAATAATAATAAAATAAATGTAGCCATTAATTAATTAATGAAATGTGACATCAATTGATATTTCTGTTTTAATTTGCTTCATTTATTTTAGTGTTTTTGTTACATTTAATGACATATTTATCAATTTATTTATCGAGTCATTTATTTATTTATTTGTTATTTCGGCATGTTCCATCCTCCATAAGATGCTGAAACACTATAGTTCTTTACAGGGTTAAAAAATATATATATATTTTATTACTTATTGGTGCTATCACCCATTTCAGTTTTATGCGCTGAGGTTTTGAGATATCCAAGATCTTTGCTGAGTATTTTGTGAATGTATAGTGTTCTCCTTGAAAATCCAGCAACCAAATACTATTTATGACATGAGGAGTGTTTCTTTTACTGGAGGTGTCTTTGCAGGAAGAAGCAAACATTTCACGCAACCCAAGACCTGTTGGCCTCTCCTGACCTCTCCTATTCTCAGACTAGATGGACTCTGGAGCTGAGGGTGCAAACAAAGTCAACAAATGTGTCAGTCAAGCGCAAATGTCTCTCCACTTGACCTTCATGTCCTGTAGAGGGCACTATTTCCTTACTAATACTACTCATGGCCTCTACTTCAGACCTTAATAACCTGTAAAGTATGAACCACAGCTGTAATACATCATGTAGTGGAGGACGAAGTATGTTTCCCTTGGAGGTATACTTACTTCCCACCGCTGGAAATAACAAGCCTGTTGGGAATCCTGAGGCATCCATAGTGCAACTGAGTGTGAAAATGTCTCTTAGAAAAAGTAGATCAAGATTTGGGTTTTGAGACCAATTTTTCTATCCAACTTTTGTGCTTGAATGACTCCTGAATGCTTGAAGCGACAGAGGTCTGCCTGTGTGAGATTAGTGTTTCCTCCAGTTTACTTAACGGTGAACCCACAAGTCCATGTAGCTGCAGACAGCCCGGGTCTGTTGAGGCCAGAACTGGGAAAAGTTGCTTTATACTGTGGGTAATGACCAGTGGTGGACTCCGGCTGTCTGAGCAGCAGGGGCGAAAAAATAAAAAAGGCACATGCTGCATACAGTGGGGCACCAGCACGCAGAAAGTTTTCTAGTATGTAGGGCGGCCTTAATGGCACTGCATCATGTTTTCTCCATTTTAAGACCACCCTAGAGGGCACTTCATCTTATTTTCTCTACTGGAAAAGCACTCTAGAGGGTACTTTATCATGTTTTCTCCACTGGAAGGGCAACCAAGAAGGCAGTTTATCATGTTTTCTCCACTGGAAGGGCATCCAAGAAGGCAGTTTATCATGTTTTCTCCATTTAAGGGTACCCAAGAAGGCAGTTTATCTTGTTTTCTTCACTGGAAGGGCACCCAAGAGGGCACTTTATCATGTTTTCTCCATTTAAGGGCATCCAAGAAGGCACTTTATCATGTTTTCTCCATTTAAGGGCAACCAAGAGGGCCCGTCATCATGTTCTATCTACCATAGGGGTATCCAAGAGGGCACTTTATCACGTTTTCTCCACTGGAAGGGCACCCAAGACATCACTTTATCATGTTTTCTCCACTGGAAGGGCTCCCAAGAGGGCCCGTCATCATGTTCTATCTACCATAGGGGCATCCAAGAGATCACTTTATCATGTTTTCTCCACTGGAAGGGCA
>CAKAKR010033691.1:0-20661 GCA_916700685.1 Adelosebastes latens
TGAGGGAGGAAAGGAGGAACACACACACACACACACACACACACACACACACAGAGACAGTCAGTCACGCCCTGTCTGTTTCTAAACCACATCCTGTTCTGCTGCAGTCGTTGACTGTGTCAAAGATCAAGCTACAGATACGTAGATATATATACTTCCTGGCCCGAACCATGCAACAGCAAGATATTGAAGCATCTCGCCTGCCTGAATGTGTGTCGCAGAAACTCAATCATGTCTTCTCTTTCTAACGTCACTTTATCCTCAAAGTTTCCCCAAACATTGATCTACATCAGTGGCTCCCAACCTTTTTCCTTAAGGGATCTTTTCCCTGACTAAGTGACGTATTTTTATGGATATTTCATATTATATTCAATGTATAACAATAACCGTACAGAACAACTGATTAACTGTTGCCGTTGTTCTATCAGCTCTTTGGTTGTTTTACTGCGTACTTTTCTAATGGAGGACGAGTCTGTTTAGCAGAGAGGGAAAGCTCTATGAATACAACTTGTGTTCAGGTCTTCACCGTGCCCTTATCCTGTTTATATCTTAAATAATACTCTAAACTTGAAAAATAACAATTGAATTTAGTTTTCTACACAGATATGAATGAAATGCTGAGATAAAGGTCAATATATATTTTTTAAAAAGGTTGTCTTACAACTCTTAAAATCAAGAAGGCCTTGCGACCTCCCTTGAAGCTTTGCAACCGTTATAGGGCGTCGGGGCCCACAGGTTGGGAACCAGTGATCTGCATAGTGTGTAGCCTTTTGCTTGCAGTGAAGATCTGACCTATAAAATAGAGGTGCATCCGTCTTTGGAGTCTCGCTTTGTATGCGTTTTACTGGAGACCAGTGCTCTGGTGGTCCTACCTGCCTCCCCCAACCACACACACTCACACACACACAAACACATATACTAGAGGCCTTTATATGAAAGTCTTAATCCAATAAGCCATTTATCCATGGACTGGGAGCCGTACTTTGTTTCAGCAGCCAAATCAATAACAGCCCACAAGGGAACCATGCAGCAAAGTGGGGCATTTAAAGGAATACACTTTTTTTTTTGGTTGGCGGATACTCTCTGATTAACTCAGCACTGTCTAAAGAGATGACTGAGTCTACATGTTTAGTTCTTAACTAGTTATCTGCTGTGAATGCTTTAGTTATACTTTTGTGTACAATGGAATAAAGGTAAAAAGTCAAGTATATTTGAACATGCAAAAGCGGCATATTCCTCGATCACTTCAAGTCAAGAGCCTGCAATAATCTTTTCATGTCTTCTGCTCAGAGTGTTCAAAGTGCTTGACCCTTTACTTAGTGCTCAAAGGAAGGAAAATATTGTATCTCCTACTGTATGTGCCGAGAAGGTTACTCAACTTATTTTTCTTTCACTTTAGCCTTGGAGAAAGAGATAAAGATAAAGCGGTGATAAAACAGACGAGGGCACAGATGAGGACAGGTCTGACAGGTGGAACGGTTAGACAAACAGGTGGCAGAGAGGTAAACAGGAAAGAGGGGAAAAAAGGACAGGCAGACAGCCAAGACAGATGAGGAGACAAACAGACACCATGTGACTGTCTGTCTGTTTGTGCCTTCCCCCAGACACACATACACACACCTGTTCCTCCCTCTTTCCAAACACAAAGAGCAAGAACAGAGCCAGACAAGCACACTGATAAGCATCAGCCAGACTAGTCATGCCAGAGTCTCACTCACACACACTCTCACACACACACACACACACACACACACACACACACACACACACACACACACACAGGCAGATAAGGACAGGTTCGTTCCCGGCTTGCTTTGGCTTCGGGCCTAGGGCACATTTTTGCGCCACATGGGCACTCTGTCTAGACAGTCATCACACGTACGTCAAACACACAGCCTTTCCCCTCCCTGCTAACGTGTTGAGCTCCTTCCTCCACAGCTACAGTCAGCCATTTTACAATCCACACACCACAGCCTTGATAGACCACAGCCAATGGCACCCAGCGGACAAACAATTAATGGGAGTCGATGGAGAAAAAAATTAAGTTATTAGAGTGATTGTGAGGAATCTCCCCCTAATAAATGCAACTGTCCACCTACTGCTTCTTTACCACAGACAGGAGCTAAATTTGGAAACCAGCTACAGTATTTCTCTATGGTCCTTCACATAAAAAGCAGTCTCTTTAAGCTCTCTCGATCAATTTTTCTATTCATCTCCCTGCCTCCCTCTCTTCCTCCGTTTCTCATGTTTCACAGTCAAATCCCAGGCGGCGGCTTCCAGTCTATATTCACAGCAGTACATGAAGAGGGTTGTAATAACGTTACCTCATGAATGGACAAATTGTCTGACTGGAATACACTAGGCAGGGCAAGGTAACCCCCACGTCACACACACAGAGAGCATCTATGACACAGTATACATTATTAATATTAAGTAGGGTGTAACGATACATCGATCTGGACCGATATGGATGATGACATTCCCTAGTTAATCGCGATTAATCCCAAATTAATCACATTTTTTATCTGTTCAAAATGTACGTTAAAGGGAGATTTGTCAAGTATTTAATACACTCAACATGGGAGTGGGCAATTATGCTTGCTATATGCAAATATATGTATATATTTATGATTGGAAATCAATTAACAACACAAAACAATAACAAATATTGTCCAGAAACCCTCACAGGTACTGCATTTAACATAAAAAATATGCTCAAATCATAACATAGCAAACTGAAGCCCAACAGGAAACAACAGCTATCTTTACGTTGTCCAAAGAATCAATATAATATCGTATTATGATGAAAATTGTGATTTTCACCCCTATTATTAAGTAGTGAAAGAAAAATAGGATTATTTTATTTATCAATTAAGCTGCCAATTATTTTATTTTATAAATCGATTAATCGCTTGGTCTATGAAATGTCAATAAATGGGGGAAAAATGATGTCTCTAGATATCTTGTTTGTCCGACCAACAGTCCAAAAAAACCCAAAATATTCAACATACTATCATAGAAGACGAAAAAAGCATCAAACATCCACCTTTGAGAAGCTGCAACCAATTCATTATTTGGTATTTTTGCTTAATAAATTAATTTAACGATTAATCAATTTACAGAATTGTTGCAGACTAATTTTTTGATCATTTCATTGACTAATTGTTTTAGCTCTAAAAAAAAAACACTACACAAAATCATTCCACATTTGTCACTCATTTTAAAATGCTAATATGGCTCCTAGATTGAGTAATATAATGCATCTAGTTCCCGTAATTATCATAGAGACGATTAGTGCTGATTGATTAGAAAACTAAACCATGACAACTCTGATCATTAATCATTTAAGTCATTTATCAAGTAGAAAAGCCTCATCATGATAATCATTTTGTTTTGTTTTTACTGTTAGACAGACAAAATAAGCAAGTTTAAGTAACACATCACTTTGAACTCTGGTAACTTCAGAAGGTATACTATTAAAAAGGTAAACTATACGATTAATTAATCAATAATGCCAGATATAATCGTTTGTTGTAGCCCTAGTAGCAAGGATGCAACATTACTCAAATCCATGTTGCAACTGTAAACTGTCTAGACATTACATCAGAGGGAAGTACAACGAAATTATGGCACACTTCAAATCATCAACCTCAAGTACTGTGATTAATAGTCATGAACAGACGAAGCATCACATCATTTCAGCCATAATCATGCAGCTTTATGAGAACGCAAATACGATTCAGCCTTGTGAAAGACACACAGCTGAGAGATTTACGAGATCTGAAATTTCCTGTTTACCCTTCCAGCCACATTGAAGAAAAAACTGAGAAGTGTATTCTTTTTCTTACCAGGTCATTTCACATTCAAAGCAATATAATGATGGTCCTGACTCTTAAAATACATACATCTACCCCACATTCCCCCAATTCATGTCATTAGGTTTGACATGAAGCTTTACAGGCCTGTATCAAAATGTGGCCACATCTACATGCACACATATGCACAAGGAAACGCGTTTGAGTCAGTGAAGGGCATTTAAAAATCATCCGTGCGCAAGAGAGCATACTGGCTGCATATACATGCGTAGCTTACCGTCTCTAGCAGCTCAGTGTGCGTGTGCTCCACTTTCCTTCCCCAGTGCCCCCCAGAGCGTTAATTACCAAAGCTGTCGGGGCTCACCTATGTGAGTCAACCAGGCCAGGGGACAGACACACACATACACACACAGATGCACATGCAAGTAAACAGACATCCGATCAAACAACTGCTCTTTCAAACAGCAGTGTAGGAGGATGACGTAGTTTACTGCAAGCACAACTGTCGTGCACAAATACGCATACAGACACAAGCTAAGACACACTTCATTCTCCCTGGAGGACACATCGACTGAGAACGAGGCCAGTGGGCTCTTGTCTTGTCTGTAGATGACTGTACTCAACGTTTGAGCTTCATCTGGGCCGATATGTGTGTGTGTGTGTGTGTGTGTGTGTGTGTGTGTGTGTGTATGTGTGTGTGCGTTACCATCTCTAAAAACGAAAGAGAAAGTCTCTAGAGAAGCTTCCTGTCATGGGACGCTTTTTTGGAGGTGGGTTACTGGTTCAAATTCGCAATTAGGGAGAGAAACACACACCACCACCGAAAACACAAATCAGCTGCCTGGTTCTCTATATAAGGGAACTCAGCTTACTATTCGAATGGATGAAACAACTCAGAGTGCTTGGAGACAGGGGGGGGAGTGAGAGAGCTGCAGAGAGGACGAGCGTTGCTAAGCAGACTGAAAGCCGAGAGAGGCTGTCAGCAAGCCAGTAATGCTCTGCTATCACTACAGAGAGAAAACACAAAATGGAGACACTGCCCAACCCTCTGTCTTTGCAATACATTAAACAGTATCCACTAAAATGCCTCGAAATACAAGCTGACGCCTGTTTCTAACAGCCATTCAGTAGCTATATGTACTTTATAATCACCCAGCAACAATAACCTCATCATTTGGCTTGATTGCCATTTCAGTCTTAAAGCAATCTGACACTATAATTAGCCACTGTCTCTTAGTGAAAGGGGGAAATAAAAAGTCTTGTGCTATATCTTTAAAAAAACAACTCACAAGCTTCACGGTTAAATAAGCAAGTGTTTAAATGTTTAAATGCAAGAGCTGGCTAGAACCCTTCTTTACTGGCCCTCGTACGCGGCCGTAGATCGATCGGCGGTTTGTTTACTTCTTCCTCAGCACAGGAGGCTGCTCTGCTGTAATGTGGAATACTGCAGAAATGTCAATGCTTGGTTGGTCGTCGCTGTCTGCAACGAGGCCGGGGGGTGGGGAGTAGGGGGTGGAGAAAGACGGAGGGAAGGTTGAAGAAACAGAGAGAGAGCGTAAGGGGGATGACCCATGATATTATAGTCACAGCCTGACAAAAAGAGAACTCCACCTGGCCAAAACGCCCCGCAGGGTAAAATCTATCACGTGCACATGGAAAGAGAGACAGTTAAATCCAAACAGGCCCTGGGTCCTCTGACTGTTCTGCAGGGAGCTCCGGTCTCATCCATATTACATGCATGAGCTTGTTTGAAGCCTCTACTGCTCGTCTCTGCATGGGCAGCTTGGCTTTGCTGTCCAGGCCCCTCGGGCTCGCCTGTCTCTCCCACACAAACACACACACACACACACACAGCTAGCGTAATGCAAATCCATCAGCTACCATGACTCTCTCTCTCTCTCTGTCACAAGCTCTGTTTTTCAAAACAAGTCTCTGAAGACCGTTCTCTCTACTTTCACAATGGCTTGTAGACTACAAAATTCATTAGATACATTCACTTTTAACCTGAATTAATAAAAGAAGAACTTTAAAACCTAAACACAGAAATCAACCAGCATTTGGCTTGAGGAGGTTATTCATTTCCATCTTGCCTGTACTGATATTATTGCCCCAAAACTAGGACTGTTAAATTTAACGCGATAATAACCCGTTAACTCAAATTCGTTTTAATGCCACTAATTTCTTAAATGCATTAACACAACTTGCAATTCTTTGGTTGTAGCGGGCTCAATTCTAGTAAGGAAAAGCTGGCATGGCCAGTATCAAAGGGGTCCCTTGACCTCTAACCTCAAGATATGTGAATGAAAATGGGTTCAATGGGTACCCACGAGTCTCCCCTTTACAGACATGCCCACTTTATGATAATCACATACAGTTTGGGGCAAGTCATAGTCAAGTCTGCAAACTGGTAACTGACAGCTGTTGTTGCCTGTCGGGAGTTTGAGTTTGAGTTTGCCATGTTATGATTTGAGCATATTTTTTATCCTAACTGCAGTACCTGTGAGGGTTTCTGGACAATATTTGTCATTGTTTTGTGTTGTTAATAGATTAATAATAAATACATAGATACATTTGCATAAAGTTAGCATATTTGCCCAATCCCATGTTGATAAGAGTATTAAATACTTGACAAATTAAGGTACATTTTGAACAGATCAAAAATGTGCGATTAATTTGCTGTTAATTGCAATTAATTATGGACAATCATGCGATTAAATATTTTAATCGATTGACAGCCCTAACCAAAATAACCAAGACAGGTGAACCCACAGTCCACATACACTTGATCACCAGACGTCCTTCATTAAAACAGTCACTGTCTGAGGCAGGCTTGACAGCAGCCCAAGAAAAGCGCAGTTGGGTTTGGTAAATGTCATTACGGTTGAGTCAGAGCTCTAAGTGAACACACCTGGGCGTAGATCAAACAGACTGTGTGAGAGACCGGGACGGCGATAAATCTTTCTCCTGGCTCCACGGTGACGCTGATGAGTGGAGAGCAGACCGCAGCACTGATGGAGCATCGTGACTCACGCTGCAGGATAGGGTTGGCGTGGTGACGGGAGGAAGTTGCTGATGGTGGTTGAGTGTGTGTGTGTGTGTGTGTGTGTGTGTGTGTGTGTGTGTGTGTGTGTGTGTGTTTCTGGCAGTGTTTGACCCTTTGACTTCCTTTAATCATGGACTGCGGACTGTGTCGTCAGCACAGCATCCCGTACTACAGTGTGTATATGTGTGTGTGTGTGTGTCATCTCTCTAATAAGAGATGGCATCATATGGATACGTCAGGATGAAGTCACAGTCTGGCTTTCTGTCATTTGCCTCTGATGACACAAAAAGTTTGAGTTTTGGTTTCAAAATTTCAAAAGTAACTTCCATTCTTTTGTGCTTTACAGAATAGAAAATAAGTCTGCTGCCTTGTCTGATAAATCAGGCAGCAGAAAAGACAACCATGCCAAAATTCACCATCATTTGGCCGGAGGCTAGATTTGTTCTCTCAACATGAGTCAGTCTTCTGAAGAACTACTGTACATATGGCCTCATCAGGGATCAGGATGTGTCTCAGCCGGTAAATTTTGATCGCGATGACAAAGAAAATGTCTGGCATAACAAAGTGCACTTGTCATAGGAACTAGTTAAAATGTAGCCAGACTGTAAACCACAAGGCAATGCTTCACTCTTCAAAGGATAAAGTCAAGGGCAACGAGGCTCCATGCGGGCCAAGTCGCCCCAGCAGCAAGGCTGTTTTAATATGAGCAACAGCGAACCAGAAAAAAAGAGAGCTGGACACGCAAAGAGCGAGAATCAGTGCCACATGCTCGACAAGAGTCGCACACACTAGCACACACCACTCTGTTGCTTGGGGACAATTAAGAAGCACTAGTAGCTAGCTTGCATGCAAGGATGCTGAAGTGCACTCCCCAGCCTCAACACATGCGATCCTTAATTAGGCTTCCATAGCTGAAGTATACTCATATAAAATATACGTTTTGTGAAAGCAGTTAGGTAATTAATTGCATCTGGAGGTCAACGACCTCGAGGATTGTCTACTACTTAGTTTACGCCGTAAAGAGGTGTAGAGGGGCTGTTGAGGATCCAGAGGGAAACAGTCCTGTATTTACAGGATCTAGATGAGCTGGTATGGACCCCTGAGGGGTATGAGGCAAAGAAGACTGCATGTTAAGAAATATCAGCAAGACAGACGATTCCCATGAGCGGCATCACTGCAGGTGGGAATAGCGGTGAGATAAACACATCAACATTTGTCAAGGTAGAGGCAGAAAGAGATTGAAGACTGGGCAAACCACAAAATGTCACTTGTTTCACCTTCACTAATGCAGTCGGTTTCCCAGGTGCTAACTTTACAGCCTTGCCCTGAGCAACATCAGTCAGGCCCCTGGTGAGATAAGGATTTACAGGGTATAGAGGCTGCCAGCAGTGGAAGGAAAAGAAACAGTTGGAGGGCGTTTGATGTTAGTGGAGCAAAGGTGAAAGCTGCAAAATAAAAGGACTTACAGGGCAAGTAATCACCTATCCAAGCTTGGCAAGTTCTCACATCTCACAGTGGTTTGCCGTGCTATCTGCTTTCATCTGGTGCGTAGGCTGAAGGTCAAAACTAGCATGGGCCACAGCTGCGCTTAACTTGGCTGCCATTGTTGTGTGCAATTAAGCACGTGGGGGTCGTTTGACAAAAAAATGACACACTCTACCAACGACACAGGCAGAATCACTTCCATATGGAAATGACGAGCCATTACCAAACACACAAATAAATTACTGGCAAAGTGGAGAGCTGGGGATTACTTTAATCGTACAGGCCGACGAGTCTCCCATGATTTCTATGTGTTTGCAACATCATGCATTATTGATCAGTGTAGTGGTTGGGCTTAATGTGTTGTGGATGTGCCGGGTGGCAGCCCAGCGGGACTCATGACACGCCTTTGATATCCAGTGTTTATCTCCCTGTCTGGGAGACTGGGGCTGTGGGAGAAAATACGACAGAGGTAGTCTAAGTGCCTATATGGTGTGTGTACATGTGTGTGAGTCTGCTGTGTATATATGGTGCTCCTATGGTAAGCTCCGTCTCTGGGTCCCTCCATTTATATCTTCATTAATCACCGTTCCCACCGGGAAGGCGGCACAGAAGAGCCTTTCAAATGCAAACGCGATCTCTCTGCTTGCACACAACACGCACAGGCTGGCACTAGTCTCCCACAACCCTTTACAGTATACTTCCCTCGCCTCCTGCTCCCTGCCCCCAACACACACACACAACCTGCTCGTCTGACTGTCTCCCAGGGAGACCAGACAGTGGACTGTTAATCTTCTCATCAACACATCGATTAATTAATACCAAGACTCCTCATTATTCCGGTCTCATGCAAAACAACCCAGGCAAGCTAGTCAGATGTGTTACGATCTAAGCAACTCTCTCTTCTTACAGTCTTGTTTGAACTCGTAGCCCATTATAGTCCCCCTCTCTTTCACTTGTTATCGTGCTCATTTTCCTTAGAGGCAACAAACTGGTCTGACGTCCTGAGAGGGGGGGGGGGGGCCTGAGAACAGTGAACATGCAAACAGGCTGTCAGTCCCGGACTCTTTTAAAGCCCACGGGGTGGTAGGGGCTTTGTTTAGTCTATGAGGCTGTTGGCAACGTGGCAGAGGCTCCACTGTATCTCTGCTGCCTGCTGCTGTGGCTAGCGCACATCAGTCCTACAGCAGCGCATTATCTTCTTTTGGTGGCGAGGTGGGAAATGAGTCCAAGCCGAGGAATAGGGCTGGGACGATACACCTATCTCCCGATTCGATACAATCACGATACTTGGGTGTCGATTCAATAAGTATTGCGATCCTACAAGTATTGCGATTCGATATGATTTACTTTGAAGACTAGACCATGGGAAAATTTGAATCATACACTTCTAGGGACTTAATATCTCAAATAATACATTAAAATGTGTGATTTTCAGCATGTATGTAGTCAGAGATGTCCTGAAGTCAAATATATCAGTCATTGTCAGGCATTATTTATTAAAGTTTTTCCAGCAACCCAAAAATCAAAGAATTAAAGACATTTCCCTCACAAATTAGTGGTATTTTCTTTTTAATTTATAAGGGACATGTAATGTTTTATAATTTAAAAAAAATCACGATACATAGGTGAATCAATTTTTTTCCCAACCCCTACCGAGGAAACGGTCAAACATAACAAGCTGCAGCTGGGGTGGGAAATTAAATGTGGGCTTGTAGTGCACAGGATAGGCTGTGAGCTGGTGCTCAATGAATTTCAGTGGTGAATTGAACTGCGGCTGAGGCCTGTGACCATTTTCCAAACTTGATTAGATTTTTATCTATTTAAGAAAAAGCATGAGAAGTAATGACTTTGGCGTTCCTCCAGTGAGCTGCAGTGCTGTTACAGAGCTGTGATACTGGCACTGACCTGATGATGACATACCAGAGGCCCCTCGGCTCAGCCCCTCCTACCTTGCGGGGCCCCATTTAGCCCTTTACAACAGGCAGCAAACACTGGCCAGGGCACAGCCTGTTGTGCACAGCAAACACGGACAGCCTCCTACACCAAACTACATACAGGCGTGATAGACTGTAGTAGGTTACTCTGGACTGGCGTTCAAAGAAGCTGCTGTGTATTCAGTATAAGTGGATAATTGTTCTTCGGAAAATGCACAAACAGACATAGAAATATGTGTATGGGTGTCTTGTGGTGGGGTGGGGGGCAAAGGAGAGAGTGTAAGCTGGGGAAATGCGAGCTAGCCGGCATGTGATTGGCCAACCAAGAGGGCTGTTCCAGGCTAGATTTGTGGTTCAGCTCAGGTCTTAGAGAGGTTAATTTTCAACTGGGGGAAAGAAGAGCTGGGGCCCAAGCTCCCTGTAACAACCTAATGGCTGTGGACACGGCATGTTTCATGGAAGACGACCAAAGCGTAGAGCAGTTTGTGACCGAGACAACAGCCAGACCCACCCCTCTCGGCCTTACCCTCTCATCTTCTTCTTCACATCTTTACTTCTCTTCTCCGCCCTTACCTCATTTGCTCAAGTGCCTTCCCCAGGGGTGGTGTGTTTTCTGACCACAGATACCCTTTATGTGTCTGTGTGACGCGACTTCTGTCTGGCAGACTGTCTGAGTCGCAAAAGTTGAGGCAGAAGCAGAGGTTAACTCTGTGAAACTGATACACATGTCTGAACACAGGCAGGAACTTATGCAACACCAGCTGTGGCCCCTGTAACTGAGGCTACATCCACACTAACAAGTTTTCGTTTTAAATAAGCGTTTTAAAACGATCTCCGTCCAGGCTAGCGTTTTAGGACTGTTTCAGAATTAATATCCGTCCATACTACCACGCCTGAAAACGCATATCACATGACCATTCACGTACACAAGGCATGCACATGCCGGTGTAAACAAGAAGCAGCACTGGACACGGGAATTGATGTAAAGTGCCCAAATAATAGCTTGCCTCGTGCGCATGTAGGCAGTAGTAGCGTTATAAAATGCAGAATTTAACTGCACAACACCTGTTAGCATAGACAACCAGGTCAACAACGCTTGTAACTTGTTATCCATGTTGAAATTACTGGTGGTCGAGGCTGATGTTTGTTTTTTCTTCCGGTAAAGGTTCACGTGATGGGGATTGACGCATCAGGGAAGGACACGTCATGACTGATAAGAGCCAATCAAGAAGCGAACGTGGGTGTCTGCATCATCGTCTTCAAAAGGTCTCCGTTTCTGTCCGTCCAGACTAAAACGCAACCCCGGAGTTTTAAAACTAAAACGGGGTCAGCAGCTTTTTCAAACACCTCCGTTTTAGGGGCTTGAAAACGCCCGTGTAGTGTGGAGGCTAGGTATAAACGTAGCAAAAGTCATGCATTTTAAAACAAAAGTGTATTAGTGTGGATGTAGCCGGAGTCTCCTCATTTCACTCTTCTTCCGTTTCCTCATGTCTCCCTCTTGGTCCATCGCCTCCTCTATTCAGTGTCCGTGTCACCCAACAACTCGCCACATCCATCAAGGTCGAAGACCTGATCAATAGCCACTGGCTTTCCTCTCATCTGCCTTGTAGACGCACACAAGTGGTCTTATTGCTTATGTAACGATCGACTTATCGGGTCATTTGGCTGCTTATTTTGTTACTGTCCGCTGATTGGGGCCTAGGGGGTATTGAGCGTTTACAGACACATGTGGGCAACAGCAGAACCGTCTGGGGTTAGAATAAAAGTGATGATGGTGAGCGAGGGATGACACTAAAGGCCATAACTCAAGATGGGTGATCCCAAGAGAAGAAGGCAGATGGAAGATTGACGTCATGATAGAGGCAGAGGTAGAGGAAGAGATAGCAAATGCAGCACAGTGAGCGATTAGCATGCCCGCCAAAATCCAATTAGATACAGCCCAAGAGAATGACTGACAAGCAGACAGACAGACAGCCCAGGAGACAGCCAGAGAGTGCAGCTGCACTGGTCTGCGGTAATGAAGTCACTGGTTTCCAAATAGCAAATAGAGGAAGCCAGAGAGATGCAGCTGTCTGCCGTCTGTGCCGCAGCCACTGTGTCAGCCCAGCCAGCGAGACAGACAGAGGAAGGCTGTTCTCTCCGTCTGACACTTCTGACTCTGGGCCAGCACAACGCCGCAAACAACGCTGAGGCAAATAGGCAACACACAGCTATGTTCACTATGTTCCTCTGGGGTTATGCTCACTAGGGTGGGGGAAACATGTCTAAAATATCATACCATAATGTTTTCTTATTTCAAAACAGCATACTTTTTTCTACTTTAGACATACAAACTAAGAAAAGTTTGTGATTCTGGTAAATTAAACCAATGACACCACACAAAATTATTTACATTTTGACTGTAAAAATGTCCTTTGTGTATCTTTGTTTGCGTTTACAGATGTATGCCATTTAAACACCAATATAAACAAAATGATGATCATCAATGGGAATTTCTGTTACTTCCCGTCTTGTGTGATAGAAAGAAAATCACCCAATAAAAATGATGACACATGATCTTGTCTCAGTGAAAGTACAATTGTCCATCATCACATCCCCCGAGGCAAAATGAACTCATTGTCTGTCAGATACTAATGTAACGCTTGAGATAAGGCTTCACCTTGTTGCTGTCTGTTGGTGGCGTCTGTCTAGCAAACTCTATTTACACAGCAGGGATCAGTAGACAGGCTAGCAGTGCCTCGAGGCACAAAGCGCCGTTTATAGAGAGCAAGTCCTGGAGTTTTTAACTGCACCTTCTCAAACCAAACACTCCTAACAGGATATGCGACCAGTAGCCATTAGAGAAGGTGGGAAAAAAACTTCCAGAAGGCTCCCTTGTTTGTGTCTCTTCTCTTTTAGAGGTCCCAGAGCTCTCTGGTAAAACTATGAACCGCTTGTAAATGTGCACATTGACACTATGTGTAAATAAGGGCCACTGGGAAAAGGGTCTGCAGCCGGGGTTAGACCAACACACCGAGGCGAGCCATCTTTCCAAAAAGCATGTGTGACTATAAGCTGCCTGGCTAGGCTTCCACTAACATCCACTGGGATGTGGAAAGTATGAGTCACACAGCCAGTGCAGCGGAGGCGGCTGGACACAGAGAGTCTGGAGGATGTTCAGGGTGAGAGACATGTCCGTCTGCCTCACTTCCTGTTCAGTCAAACACACACTTTCATTACACAAATACGCACGCATAAACAGAGAGTGGATGGACTTGTCCTGGCTGAGTGAAGTAGGACACTGCCAGGTCACCTCTTTCTCTGGCAAATGACCTTTCGCGCACCAGTACATCCGCTTAGGCGTGGGGGTAGAGTTGCATCCTCTTTTAATGCCAAAATTACCTACTTCCTGTACACTCACAGGCAACTGTCTTTCCAGGAATTTGGCAATTTGTGACTTTCTCCTTCTGTACAAATGTGAACTGAAGTTTCACTTTTAATTTGACAACGCCATTTCCGATCAAGCCAAACCCTCACAAATAACAGAGCAAGATAAAATCTAGTCACTACCACCCAGCAATAGCTGCCAGATAAAAAAAAAGAAGCAACGACGAAAAGGAAAAAAAAACTTGAGAAATCACCCGAGAGAGAAGACAGCACCTGAAACTGTGGTGAGACAGAGGCTCCAGAGAGACTGGCAACGTGTGAGACAGAGAGAGAGACAAAGATGTGTCATACTAGCCTCCAGTTAGCAGCTCATTACACGCAATGTTGGCAATGTCTCACACATAAACTAAACACACACACACACACTCATCATCCACCTTGACCATATGTTTTTGTACATGTGTGTTGCGTCTGTGGTCTGTGTACGTTGCCGTTTGTGTGTACGTGTTTCCTTTGTGGTATTAAAATGTCTCTGCCTTTGAGAAAGAATGTCTACGTCTTCCAAGATGCATACCTTAAACCGAGGCAGAGGAAGAGGAGGAGGACAATTGGGAAGAGGCGAGACAGGAATGCGTTCGGGATTCTGGACGAGACAGCAGACGGTATTTCCGGCACATTCAGACACCACGTTAACCAGACAGAAAAAAAAGCAAGGCAGTTCCCTATCCCAGGTACACAAACAATACTGAATGTGTTCCAGAAATGTGTATACTAACACCTGCACACACTATGAAATGAATACAATCACTCTACACACTCATTTAACCTGCTGCCTACTGTACTACTAGCACAAATAAATCATGCCAGCAAGGGTTGTAGTAGAGCCCCTTCCTGTTCAATATGTTTGCTGGTTAAAGTTGGTGTACTTCACCTAAAATAAATCTGAACTGGTGGATTTGGGTGTGAACAAACCACACCAAACAGACAAAAACACAACCCCACCGTCACCCACAAAACAATAGGAAAAGGGCAGTCCACTGTGGTCAGAGGGAGGTCATGAGACATAAACCAGTCAATGGCAGGGAAACAATCTAGAGCTTTTCCCCCCACTGAATGCTGACTTTTCAATAGGCTCGCTGCCCTTGTGGCTTAGATACTGCATTGACCTGATGTTTTTTACACAGCAAGAATAAAAAGAATCGGCAAAATCCTCAATCATCGGCCAAAATCATTTGGAAGACTGCAGCATTCTTGCTTTCAGTGATAACTACTGGTAAATTATGCACTGAAGCCGTTTCACTTTCAGGTTTGCCTGGAGGTAAAAGGTTCACTAATGATGTCTAAGTTCCAGTCCTAGAGCTGTGTCTAGACATTTCCTTATTTCAAGACGCACCTGTATTTTGTCCAAGTTGCTAAGCAACTTAAAAGGATTTACAAAACAATTCTCTAACAGACGCCATATAACGTCTAACCAGCCAAAAATGTGTTGGTTTGAACTAGATTTCCTTTCCATTTGCTCAGATTGTGTAGGAATGTGCTAAAAGACAAATTCCAGTTACCTTGGGCAAACTACAAAATGTTTTGTTTTTTTTAAGATTTTACAGTTAGATAAAAGGTACAACTATTCACTGCTGACATATAGTTTTGGAGTTAAAGAGGCTCTTCCTGAATCTCCTATATTGGCCTTTTGTTCAGTGACATTTCCAGTGACCTCCAGGTGACCCCGGGGGACAAATGATGCACTTCCCCTTCAGCTGTGGCCAGCTGGCCTAACCACGTCTGATCAGACCTGTCCAGGCAGATGTCACCACCTGTCCCAGGCCTTTTTAACACATACTAGGTCAACGCAGGTTTAAGAAAACACCAGCTGTAAGGTAGTCTAGTCAAAACTGCTGAATACACAGACACTACCAAACGTAATAAAACTGTTTTAATTGGCTTCCTTACCAGAATGATGATGATGAATGACATTTTAGTGCATGCAAACACACAAAGACACAGGTATAATTCAGAAGTGCACTTACTTTGTCTAGCGACCTCTTGAGCTGGTAGTGGAACTTCTCTTTGACCTCGTCCAGGAGCTGCTTGAGCTTCGGCTCCTCAGGCATGCCTTGGTACTTCCTGGCGAGCTGCAGGTAGCAGGGCCACTTGGCTGAGTCAAAGCCCCAGTGGCAGGTCCTCTTATCGGGTGATTTGTGTGAATGCATGACAAACTTCTGTGGTGAAAAGAGCAACTGGCACTCGACGCACTGGATGCAGGGCGCCTCAGGCTGGGTGTAGAACTGGGGCACAAAGAGACCCTGGCACTTCCCCAAACACTGGTGCTCCACCTGGAAACTGGCTTCACTCTCCTTCAGCAGGCCCTGGGTCGACAGCTTACCGCTGGGGTCGGCGGGCAAGACCGCCCCGGGACGCAGCAGAGCGTTGCACAGCCGCTGTGCATCCGTCAGTGTAATGAGGCCACAGGAAGGTGCGTTGAACGGCAGAATGCCCAGCACCTTGAGGATGTGCAGCTGCTCAGCGTCGCAACGTGAGCAGTAGACGTAGAGCTCGTCGCACACAGTGTTGATCTGCTGCAGCGAGAAGTCGCGGAGCACAGAGTTGAGCACCTGGGGAAGGCAAAGCCGCTTCTCTCCCCCAACGACAAAGCAGGAGATAGACTCTCCTTCCAGCAGCGAGTGGGTGAGTTCAGTGGAGCTGTCACAGGGAACCAGCAGAGGGCCCCCTCCCAGGACAGGAGGGGATGGCAAGGGGGGCATGCCGGCCGGGGAATGCTCGTGGCCGGTGCGGGCTGAGAAGGCAGCCGGGCCCCCGAGGGAGCTCTGGCTGCTGAGGGTGAACTGGGCCAGTGTGTGTTTGAGCCCCGGGCTCAGGTCCAGGGCTTTAGCAGAGCCCACCATGTGCAGTTCAGCCCGGCCCTCCACATCCATGTCAGAGTCGTGGCACAGATCCTCGATATGCTCCCTCTTCACCTTGGGAGTTTTGGGGAGGCAATCCAAGCTGCGACGCTTCAGGTTGATCTCCGCCATCACTCGCTTCTTGATGGGCGCGTCCTCCAGTCGCTCTCTGTACAGCCGTTTCATATTGCCCTTGAATGAGGTCAAGTCTTTGAAAGGGGTTTTCAAACTGGTCTGGGTGCTGGCCATGTCTAAGCACTGAGTTATTGTCGTTTCGGTCTGCTGACTGAGTTCTTGTATTCCTCCGAGTCTATTTTTCTTTATAAGTCTTTTCAAATGACACAAATCTTCTGGTAGTTATACACATGCATGATGATGACTGAAGTTTTCTATGTTCTGATCCGCTTCCTGAGTATGAAAAAACAGAAATTTAGAAAACAGAGAAGAGGCAGGAAAAAAATAATTTAATATTAGGGCCGACCCGAATGCTTCGAATATTTCTCAAGCTTCGAAGACAAAAAATAGTATTCGGGACAGCCCTAGTCAATATCTAAACTATAGCTAATCAATACATTTTCTGTAGATGAATAAACACACTGAAAACGATCTCATTAAAAAAATGTTGTGGGGCATGAAATATCCATAAAGAGTTTAAATGTTTTATGGCCCCTGTCCCAGCTGGGGGCTGAGGAGGTCAATGGCTGCCCACTAAACCAAATGGCCATTACCATACTTCACACAAACACAAGGCTTTCTCAGCCCTTGTAATTGAACCCGGGGAGGGGGGGAGAATTTACATCTAAGTTTTCACCAAAGGTTTTGAAACAAACTTTCCAGCACAAAGTGAGAATTTTAACAAGCGAAACCAGTTGACCAGACATGACAACAACCCGAGTGAAATTCCCCACCACCCTGCCCCTCTCCTGTTACATTGTTAATGTAAGGCTGATACAATGGTCAAAAACATTTCACTTAGCAAATGAAAGTGTCCTTCCCAACCATATTGTGCCTTCCCCTTAGGTCTGCTTACCCCACGCTGACCCCATCAACTCCATGAAAAACAATTGATAAAAGCGTTAACAGCGGTCGTCCCCTTCTCTCGGGCCTTTCACAGCTTGACATGCAGCAGTATGGAAAACAGTGTTTCCCCCTTTTTTTTTTACTCCCAGGCTTTACTGCTGGGATTACTAAATCGACTATAATAAGGTAAACAACACTTATAGCTGGTATCCCCCAATTTAAAACGCAATCTAGATGATAATGGCTACTGCTGCAATATGACACCAAGACACGGCAGATTGAACGCAGCTTGAAAATGCAACATTTACTAGTTGTCGTGAAATGCATTTTTTTGCATTTATAAATCAACACTAAATTTGGATTTTGGCTAGTCAAAAAAATAAAAGGCACATTCGGTTAATTGAGCACGGTGCATGGATTTGCATGCTTTTGCAAATGTCAGCATCATCCCATCGGTTTTTTTTTTCCACCGAATGACTGAAACGCTGCGGCGGAGCAATAAACCTCCAGCTTTGCTCCGAAGAGGGGTTGATGTTTGTGGGCGGTTTTAATGGCAAATATCACCGTGGGCCGATTGAAGGAAAAACAAAAAAAAAAAATTCAAATCAGCGACCAATAAATTCACAGAGAGGCAGCTTCTATAACCAACCTGATCGTCAGAATATCACAACATCCGCAATGCTTCACTAAAATATGGTATTTCTCAAACAACCTCACAGCCATTAATAGATATTTCTTAATGTCACCTCCACTTCTGGTATCCTTGTTTGCTGCTGCAAGGACACCGCGCAGTATAATAATAAAGCTCCAGCTCAGCTCCATCCACAGCTACATATCCCCCTCCTCCTCCAGTCTGTGAGCCTGTACCTCGCCTCCTCTCTGCCTCCTCTGCTGGCTCGCCACGACGGCACACTGGTATGCAGACAGCGCTGATAATGACATTCACTGTCTACACTACAGTCTGGTCTGGTCTGGTCTAGGGGGGAAGGAAGGCACCGCGGTCCAGCAGCGTTATTATATATACACACACACACACACACACACCGACCTGGTGGTGGTTTACAACCGCAGCAGCTCTCCACCGTTATGTTAAACACACACACACAGGTAGCGGTGCCTGAGCTGACGACGGTCAAACCAGCTTTAAACCACACATTAGGGCAAAAAAAAAAAACGTACAAAAAAGCGTAAAAATATTCGCAATTGTTTGGAAATCAATTAAAAAAAGAAAAGTATTTAGACGTTCATTAGTAATAGCGCTAGCAAGCTGAGCTAGCTCCACCAGTCCTATCCCCCGGTACTATACAGCAGTGTAACCAGCATAGAGGGCTGTGAAGCAGGCTAACACGGATCTACAGAGCTCAGACAGGCTAACTTAACCCTTTAACCAGACTCCTCACAGAGAGTGATAAACAGCAGCGACTAGAGAAGGATAACCCGGGTTAGTTAGGTGATAAAGCAGGCTAAACAGAGAGGCTAACACCACAGCAGGCTAACCCCCAGATAGAGAGCGATACAGCGGGCTAACTGAACCAGGTTAGCTTCGCTTCGCACCTCCAGCTCCAGCTCCGCTCCGTCAGTTGAACACGTTAGTAGCCGTTGATTCCGTTACCAACCGTTAGTAGCCGTTGATTCCGTTACCAACCGTTAGTAGCCGTTGATTCAGTTACCAAGCGTTATTAGCCGTTGATTCCGTTTTCAACCGTTATTAGCCGTTGATTCCGTTATCAAACACTGTTTTAATAAAACCGTCCATTTTTAAAAAGCTCCATCTTTATATTTGTAATCGAGTAAACAAACACTTGCCTGTTAAACCTGCTTGCTGCGGGTCGGTGTGTGGTGTGTCGGTGTGTCGGTGGTTCGTCCTCGCTGGTGCGGAGTCCTCTCAGTACTGGAGAAGCCTGGCGGACCGTCAACAAGATGCAGCTAGAGGCTCCACTACAGCCCCGCGACGTCACACTGCACACGGGCTGGCTGCTGGCTGAGAGAGAGAGAGGAGGAGACGTCACCCGGCCGGCTGACGGAAACTATGCGGGGGTGTCTCTCGTCTGTCTGTCTGCCTGTCTGTCTGTCTGTCTGTTTGTCTGTCTAGCACAGCCTATAGCAGATTTGTGTTTCCTCCAGCAGCAGTTAAAGCTGTGAGCTGTGAGCAGAGAGAGAGAGAGGTGGAGAGATAGACGACAACAGCAGGCTGGGTGCCCAAACTGGAGTCCGGGGACTAATAGAGGGTCTTAAAGGGTCCAGAATAGGGTCCTCACTGTAGTGGCTCTTTAATACACTAATGGTTTTTATTTCAAGCTTATTTCAAGGAGAGAATTTGATTTGAAAATTTGATTTCCTGCTATACATTTTCAGTGGGGCTGTCAATTTATTAAATATATTTAATCGCATAATTGTCCATGATTAATCACAAATTAATCACACATATTTTTATTTGTTCAAAATGTACCTTAAAGAGAGATTTGTCAAGTATTTAATACTCTTATCAACATGGGAGTTTCCCATCTCCTCATATCTAGATAAATGAACAGCTGCATTCAGCTTGAAAAGATCACATATACCCCTCAGAAATTAATACAACACCTTTCTGAAGATTTGGCAACCCTATTTAACCTATATGGACTCCTTACCAACACCTATATCGGATTTGATATAACAAAATTATCCGACTTGATACATCATTAGTCATCTGAATAGGTCAGAACACTGCATCTCGTTATTTATGATTTCTTTATTTGTGTATTTCATTTGTTTTTTCTATATCCTTTTTAATTCAATTAATCGTTAACTAGCCTACTCCTTTTGAGTATGGTTCTTTTTCAGTTTGTATGTGGGTGGGATAGGGAGGGAATTTGGAGCCATGTTTGTGTGAGTTTGTGTTTTGTATGTTTTGTATATTTGGTTAACTAAAAAATTTGAAAATAAAATATTCAAAAAAAAAAAAAAAACATGGGAGTGGCCAAATATGCTTGCTTTATGCAAATGTATGTATATATTTATTATTTGAAATCAATTAACAACACAAAACAATGACAAATATTGTCCAGAAACCCTCACAGGTACTGCATTTAGCATAAAGAATATGCTCAAATCATAACATG
>CAKAKR010033692.1:0-11129 GCA_916700685.1 Adelosebastes latens
GCTCAGCACGGAAACACTGTCCAGGGAAACACAAGGAGGGAATTTTGAAACAAAAACAAAAAAGACTGTAAGTTTAGAAGATAGGCTAATGTGTCAGCTGAAGCCTAAAGATAAACTGTGGAATTTTGTCCCCTATCACTTACATTAGAAGCATGTTGAAATGATCGTTTAATGACCAGTATCAACAGGAGAAATGATTACAGCATCAACAAAAACAAAACTATTTCAGTCTACACTGTCATTCACAAGTTTGGAATCACCTGTGATATTGATGTTTTTCATCTTTCCTTCAGTAATGGCTATTTTAACAGAGATATAAACAATATAATTCAGACACCAAATGTATTAATTACATTTGAAATAGTTTTTCCCCCACAAGAACAAGAATGAAATGATTCAAACTTCCATTTAGTCGATGTCCCCACAGTGTTACGGGGGAGAATACTGTTGGAATTTGGATTATGAATTTGTTTTCCAGTCCAGAAAAGCCTCAGTGACCCTCGATCATTGTTGAACCACAGCGGTGCAATTGGGCTCTAAATATTGACTTAGTCCATTTTTTTTTGAGCCGTCTGCAGTCTACTCAGTGGTTAGATTGAAGAGGTTTAAACTTTGATTAGTCAGTCTAGTCCATAGTATGTTCAGCTGATGTTCTAATAATGCTAACCCTAGACTAACCTTTTATTTCTATTGTGAAATTTGAAGAAGAGCTTTGCTAAAGCAACATGTTACAGCTGTTAATTCCAGCTTGTTATAGGCTGTATTACTGTGACCTTGATACTGAAACAGGAACATGTTCCTATTTAAACTAAACTGGTGATTCCTTCTATTCCTAAAGGAAACGCTACTGCGCCTGCTCTATGGGCCCCATGGATAATTAAAATAATGGTACATTTATACTCAGAAGTCAAACTTTTTTTGCTTCATGTGCCACTTTAGTAACTTTTATAAGAATGAACGGGGGTCTCTTAAAGGCTGGGCCACTCATGCGTGAATGCAGGCGAGTGACCATCGCCTACCGAGGCAGTTTTCGAACTGAAAGTTCACCAAAGTTGAACTCCACGTGATTTCGAAGAAGCAAATATTTTTTTTGCCCCTTCTCTCGCATAGAATGGGAGTGAATGGGAAGCAAATCTTTTTTCGTGCATGTGTGACCATGCCTTAATACGTCCATGGAGCTGTCATGTTGTCTATCTTTATTATACAGTCTAAGATATACTCAGAACATTCCCCTAGGTGCTCTCAGTGTCTTCTATATCATCTTTCACAATTCATTGTCAATGGAGCAGTTCCACATTTTATAATTGATGATATCATAAATTTGAGTTTTAGCACTCTAGTTGTTGGATTAGGGAGAGAGTTGTTCATGTTTATTAATAATTTTTGGCTGTCTTTAGACCATATGAATAATATGGATGGATATTTTAAATGGGCAAATAGTTATAAGAGTAAGCCTACTGTATAAAGTGGCAGTAAAGTACAAGTACCTGTCTGCAAATTTGTGTTCTTGCTGCTGACGGTCTTGGCCAAGTCTCCCTTGGAAAAGAGGTTCTTAATCTCAATGGGACTAACCTGGTTAAATAAAGGTTAAATAAAAAAAAAAAAAATTAAAAAAAGTACCTCAAAAGTGTACTTCGATTGAGTAAATGTAGCCTACTTAGTTTAATTTCATCACAGGAAACTTGAAATGGAACAAAGACGTTATTAATGTTATTAATTACACCTGTGCTTTTCCTGTTGTGACATGTCAAAAAGTCTGCCGTGAAAAGGAGATGGTCAATTCTAGCTTTGCTATTTTTCACTTAAGACATTTTGATATTTCACTGTAGGATGTAAATGTGAATAGCCTATTAGAGTTAAATGCAGTAATGCCTAATATTTCAGAAATATTTTGTATTAGTTTATTCCTCTTTTTGTAGTTTGTCTAAACAAGGAATCAAACAGTAGGTCTACATTGTGTAGTGTAAAGCAAAACTCAGAGGTTCAGGTTAAGGTGGATGTAAGGTAGACGGTAGTAGATGTCGCCCTTCAGCCTCGCAGTCCTCGTATAAAACTACATTTCCCAGCATTCAGTTGAAGCGTGTCAAATGCCATTACATTTTTTTTTTTACAACAATATATTTAAAGACGTTTGTTATAATAACGCTTTTATATCAATACAAATACACGCTGAAGCAAAAATAACGCGTTAATAAATATAAAATATATGTTCCCCAGGCAACCCTTCATCATAAGAGGAAGCGGAAGTGACGTCAACTTCCTTTCCTCCATTAGGTGAGTACGTGGTGGCAGCGCGTTGTCTCCGGCTCTCCGGAAAATAGACAGATTTAAAGCTGTTTTACTAACATATTGGCGTCAATAAAACTAAATAACACTGTTTTTTAATTGTTAATTTACAGATCGCAACCATGGGCCGGCGACCAGCCCGCTGGTGAGTTGTGTTACACATTGTTTCAGACCGAGGCCGGGTCAGCTCCACTAGGAGGAAAATGGCTCCGGCTCCGGGTCGCACCATGTGCTGCTCTGTGCTGCTGTTGGACGAGCCTCTAGTCCACTAAACATAGACCGGTGTCTTAGTGTAGAGTCAGAAAACATGACTGTTGTATTGTATCTATTACAGTCAATGCTCGTCTGTATCCACAATGTCCGCAACTACACTGATACAAAGCGCTAAAGTTAGCTAGTTGAAAGCGACTTGTTAGCTAATGTGAAGCTAACGTCAGCTAGCGTGAAGCTAGCGCTGTTAGCATACCTAGCCACTAAGGGTTTCATGTAAATGCACGTCTTACATCACATCTCCATTCCTGTGAACTGCATTCCCGTGTTGGGGTTTTAATTAAGTAAGGAGGTAACGTTAGTATTACCATGTTAAAGTGACTGACTGTAACAAGCTGTCATCAGACAGGGTGTTTTGTAGGCTAATATTAGGGAGTCTCTGAAATCCCTTCCAGGACTTCTATTTGTCCTAGAGACCACTCTTAAAACCAGTAGGCTACATCTACAATTTCAGTACATATTCTCGTTGTGCAATTACTGGACTGTGGTGATGATGAGCTAATTACTGAAAATGCAACCATCATAACCTTTATTTAACTATGAAATCACATTTAGATTAAAACCTCTTTCACTAGTGAGACCTAGCAAAGACAGACAGGGTCAAATAGCAGCATCAAACACATTGAATCATGACAGCAACGATAGGTAGGACAAAATGCTTAGTACTTCTATTTGTCCTAGAGACCACTCTTAAAACCAGTACTGCTACAATTTCAGTACATATTTGAGTTGAAGAATAAATTTACAGCTCCTGTGCAATTACTGTACTGTGATGATGAGGTACTTACTGAAAATGCAATTATCATACTAGGGATGTCAAGGTACCAGAAATCTAGTAGTCGATACCAATACCAGTGAATTTACATGATTCTCGATACCAATTCAATACCACGGTAAAAAAAACGACAATAAATCCCATGTAATTCAACACGCACTCCTTTATTAAAACATTTGAACATTACAAAAGAGTCTTGTAGCTTTTAAGTAATAAATAAAAAGAAACGTCTATTAACATTACAAAACAGAACAGTGGCATGTAGCCTTCGAGTATTTAAAACAACAATATTGTCTGGATGTCTGTCTTAGAGGTGCTTTGCTAAATTGGAAGTATTTCCTCCTTTGGAAAGAAAAGTACGACGGCACCGTTACTGCTGTTCTATAGCAGTCTATTATTACTCCTTGTAAATCCGCCTCGAACGCAAAGTACTTCATACCCGACTCTTGCTATTTGTTTTCTCAACGCGTTGAGGCTGAGGTAGCGCTGCAGCAGCTGCCATCTTTCACGTCTCGTGTTGTTTTTATTCGTGCTGTTACGGCGTTCTTCTTCCTTCATTTCACGGCAGATGAGAACACTTGTAAGCGTATACTTCCCCCATTAGATCCGGAAGAATCGCATCTCCAGTACCTCCGCTCCGGTACCGAAGAAAACGAGTACCGTCACATTTTTTGTATTTTGGTACCAAAGTATCGGTTCTCGTGACATCCCTATATCATAACCTTTATCTAACTATGAAATCACGTTGAGATTAAAACCTCTGTTTCTAGTGAGACCTAGCTAAGAGAGGGTCAAATAGCAGCATCCAACACATAAAAAGACAACATTGAATCACGACAGCAACAATGGGTACGACAAAATGCATTACATCATCATCCAGTGCATTAAAGGTGCAGCATGTTGGTCATGTGTTTGCTATTTAATAGAAACACCTGCAGCTTGCAGTGACCACTTCCTTTATTCTAAGTTTAAAATCATTTAAAGAGATAAGGGCCTCAAGTTTAAGCTTGGCCTGCAAATAATCCCAGGACCAAGGCCCGTAGTAGTGGAACAGGCTTGTTTTGCCAGCTTCTGTACTGATAGAAAGCACTGTAAACTAAAGCCGTTTATGTATGTGTAGCTATATTTATCAGCCGTTTACGTCATTAGTAGTAATATATGGGGTTATGGTCACACTAACACTTACAAAATATACCATCAAAAAGTATTGCAGCAGCAACAAAAGTCAAACAATGACTTGAAGGGGTAATATAATTACATCTAACACTGTCTCCACAGCTACCGTTACTGCAAGAACAAGCCCTACCCCAAATCCCGCTTCTGCAGGGGTGTGCCTGGTAAGCTGTTTTTTTATACTTTCCTCAACATCGATGTTGTGAAAATGGAGGAAGTCAGGTAGAGCCTTGTTGGGCCTTAGATTCAGTGTACAATGCTATTTTGACTTCAAAGTAATTGTATGTTGCAAAAGTGTTCTATTGATAACCTTGCAGCTTATTAAGCCGACCAGTTCTGCTCCAGTGCGTTTCTGGTGTGCAAAGGCTGCAGACAGTGAATCTGTGGTTGTGTATGTCCTCAGCTGGGAGGTGCTGAGTGCTTTAAGGGACCACTGAGACAAAATAGTATTGTTGTCCATAGATGACTGATAATCCACTGCCATCCCCCTTTGTGTGATGTTAGTCACACTGTTCTGACCACACTGGTGGCTAGATGTTGTAGTAGACATTTGAGAGGTAATACATCTGATTAACTGTCTGTGATTGCATGATTTCAAAGCTTTTACTCAGTTTTTCCTTTTGTGTGTAGATCCCAAGATCAGGATCTTCGACTTGGGCAGGAAGAAGGCCAAGGTAGATGAGTTCCCCCTGTGTGGCCACATGGTCTCCGATGAGTACGAGCAGCTGTCTTCTGAAGGTGAGGAGTCACAGAGCCATGACCAAACGCATAGATGTATATGTGACCTTAAAAGCTTCTTATTGAGGAGTTTATTTTCTGTTTGGGAACTTAGGAAGTCGGACACTGTCAGTCCTAAATTAAACAAAACCTCTTCCCACTGCTGTGCTGAAATTACATCGAAAATTGGACTTGATGTGAGAAAAGTCAAATCAAATTTTCCTTCCAAGGTCTTCAGTTGTACATGTGCCTATTCTTGAATAGATGTTTGAAATTATGTGTTGAGTATGCAGACATTTCAGACTTCTGTTTATACAGGGCTTTCTGTTGTGCATGTGCACATGCATGCACAATGTATGTAGGTATGCATGTAAAAAAGGACACTGACTCCGTTTCCATACACATTAATATTACACTTATTCTGAATAATAGGTCATGTAAACAGTATATTCCTTTTGGATATTCTGAATTGGGCCTTATTCCGAATGGCGATTTTCTCATTAAGACGTGGGATATGCTGATATTATTCAGGTTTTAGGGGCATTCTTTTTGACATGTATACAGCATATTCACAATATGCGTTTCAATCTGGGTTTTTAATCACAGTTTGACACACAGCCTCTCGCCTGTGTATGGCCAGCTCTGTGCGTTTTACACAAACCAACTAGCCAACAGTTTGCAGAGATACATGCCCAAAAGAAAAGGAGAAACACGCCTACTTTTAAACATTATTAAAGACTTCGATATCAACAGGTTTTTAAGAAAGGCGCGAATATCCCTGGTTCCCTGGACGCCAGAAGGTAAATGAGCACGTCACGCGTCTCAAAACTGAAACCTCGGGGTTATATATATTTTTTGGTCAGTTGTGTTGAACAGTTAGAATGTCTCGTATCACGAAACGTGTGCAAGGAGAAAACATCAGCTGAGGTAACATGCATACTTAACGGTATCATGGCTCAGCTCTGCAGCTTATTAAGCCGACCGGTCTCGCTGCAGTGCGGTTCTGGTGTGCAATGGCTGCAGACAGTGACTCTGTGGTTGTGTATGTCCTCAGCTGGGAGGTGCTGAGTGCTTTAAGGGACCACTGAGACAAAATAGTATGTTTCTTAAGGGCCTTTTACAGGCTTTTACTCTTCATTTAATCCAGTCACTTGCAGATGCGTTTTTGTAACATCGACTATTTCAAGAAGGTGCTTAAAGGAATGGAAGAGGGAGGCTGTGTTCGGACGGTCGAACAAGTCTGCCACCGATTACGTTAATCGCAGTGTGCACAGCTGCATGTAAACGGGAATATTAGTGGAATATTGATTCTCATTAGCCACGTAAACAGTTTAGCAGGAATATTGTCTTTTTTTTATTATTAAAAAACAATATTTTGTGCCTGTAAACCTAGTCATTTTAAATGCATAGCTGTACAGTATGTGTCTGTAGATTACTATGGATATGTCTATTACTATGCATGTCTTGTACATGTCATGTCTTGTGTCGATAAATCTGTAGAGCTGTGCAATATATCTTATATTGATATTGTGATATGAGCCTAGATATGTCTTCGATTTTGGATATTGTAATATGGCATACGCGTTGTCTTTTCCTGGTTTTAAAAGCTGTGTTACAGTAAAGTGATGTCATTTTCTGAACTTACCAGACTGTTCTAGCTGTCCTATTATTTGCCGTTACCCCCTTAGTCATTATATCCACATTACTGATGATTATTTATTAAAAATCTCATTGTCAATATTCAACCTTACAATATCGTCGCAATATCGAAATCTAGGTATTTGGTAAAAAAAAAAATGTGATTGATTTTCTCCATATCGCCCAGCCCTAACTGGGATGTACATATGTCTGTATATTTAATTATATTTTAGTAGGAAGGTTTTGGAGATTTGGTTGGGGAGTGGGTGGGAGGAAAAAACTGCTCAAAAAGAGGAGCTCAGAAAGAAGTGTAAAGGAGGTGCACAAATAGAAAAAACTAATCATGCACTAATGCTGGAATTGTCCCCCTCATCACCCCTGTGTAGCTCTGGAGGCTGCCCGTATCTGTGCTAACAAGTACATGGTGAAGACCTGCGGCAAGGATGGTTTCCACATCCGCATGCGTCTGCATCCCTTCCACGTAATCCGCATCAACAAAATGTTGTCCTGCGCTGGAGCTGATAGGTGAGAATCTGTCATCTGTGTGTAAAGTGTTGCTTTAGGATCTGATACACACAAACAAAATCATCTTCGGAGAGGGTAGTGAGCTGTCAAAATACAGGATGTGATCAATAAGAATTTAGAATTGTTGTGTGTCAGCATCTCTATACTCATTTACCCAAGACGGGCATTGTTGTACTAGGCTGCTGAAATGACTGATCTTATTGAAAGATGATGGAGATGATATTCATACTATCTTACGCATTTATCATATAGAATTCATCATCATATTTGCTCTGGTCTCCCATTTTCTGATTCTCAGGCTCCAGACTGGAATGCGAGGTGCTTTTGGTAAACCCCAGGGCACCGTGGCCCGTGTGCACATTGGTCAGGTGATCATGTCTGTGCGAACCAAGGCCCAGAACAAGGAGCACGTGGTGGAGGCACTGCGTAGAGCCAAGTTCAAGTTCCCTGGACGCCAGAAGGTAAACGAGCACGTCACCCGTCTCAACACCGAAACCTCAGGGTTATATTTTTATTTTGGTCAGTTGTGTTGGAACAGTTAGAATGTCTCGTATCACAAAACGTGTGCAAGGGGAAAACATCAGCTGAGGTAACATGCATCCCTAACGGTATCATGGCTCAGCTCTGCAGCTTATTAAGCCGACCGGTCTCGCTGCAGTGCGGTTCTGGTGTGCAATGGCTGCAGACAGTGACTCTGTGGTTGTGTATGTCCTCAGCTGGGAGGTGCTGAGTGCTTTAAGGGACCACTGAGACAAAATAGTATGTTTCTTAGGGGCCTTTTTACAGGCTTTTACTCTGGAGTTAATCCAGCCACTTGCAGATGTGTTTTTGTAACACTGTCATGCTTTTTGGCCTGTAATTATACTTATTGTAAGTCTGAATTGACTTCTGTCATTGTACTCTCCTTCAGATCCATATTTCCAAGAAGTACGGCTTCACCAAGTTCAACGCCACCGACTTTGATGAGATGATGGCAGAGAAGCGTCTGATTTCAGATGGCTGTGGGGTGAAGTATATCCCCAGCAGCGGCCCTCTGATCCGCTGGAAGGCCCTGCACACCAACTAGGTGTGTTCTGTGACCTCAGAGAACCAATAAAAGTGGGTTTGATTACAAAAGTGATTGCGGTGATGGCTTTGATAACTCATTTATTTCACGTAGAGATGTTCTGATACCAGTATAGGAAATGCGTCCGATACTGCCCAAAATTCGTGATCGGGCATCTGCGAGTATGCCAGTCTATGCATCGATCCGATACCATAATTTATTAAGCCAGGAAAAAGTCAACTTGTTTAACAGGAAATCAATTCTTCTTCGCCGCTCCAAAACAGTAGCCTTCACTGTGCTGTCGCCCTGGATGTATCATGGCTGCCACTGACAACTACTGGTTTAGAGCAGCGAAGAACTGATTGCAGGTAGTTTGTCTTGACGATAGCAAACAACAACAGTGTGGCGCTAGAGGAGAGTGTAACGGTAGTCAGAGTGAGGTAAATGTCAACCATTTGGCAATATTTCACAGTGGAAAATCAACAAGTAAAACGGTGATATGCGCAGTATGTAAGGCTTTGAGGGATGGCAGTACCCTAGAAGGTTGGAAGGAAAAAATAGTATTGAACATCTCCAATTTCACAGGATTCTTATTGAGGCAACTATATCAAATCTTTAGTCTGTGGTACAGGTAATGTTAAGATTTTAAGTCAAGTAAATTTTATTTATATAGCCCGATATGACAAATCACAAATTTCAAGTAAACTCTGAAATTTCCGCATTTGTCAGGTGTGAGGTTTTGAATGGAAGGTACCTCAGATCAGGTTAGAACATCCAAGTAAGCAAATCTATTTTAATTGGGGGAAAAAATTGGTGATCAGAGAAGTTCACTTTTAACTATTTAACATATTAAAGATCCAAACCTGTTCAGAGATCAGATCATAGAATTCAAAAGCTATATCTCATAAAACTTGAGTATTGGCATATAATGGATACTGAAAGAACAAATGGTTATAGTTGTTGCCCATGAAGTATTTAACCCCTCAGACATCATGTTATACATTTTTACCACATTGATTCACAGTGGTTTATTTTAGTTGCTTTTCAAGTGATCAATAAAATGTTACCAGGAAAACAAGTGGACTTGAAGTGAATGCAAAAATACAACTCAAAGATGGCAGATTAACAATTCTATATTGTTAATTGAAAATCAGTGGAAAGGTTTTTTTTGCACACAGATCAATAAAACAGCAAATAATTGATAACCACAAAGATGTTGACCACCTAATTGAAAAACAGTATATCTATATATGTATCAATGATCTTTTTACCTCTGTCAAGGAATAATTAGCTGTAATATAACCAACCATATTTCAGATTTAACACAAATGAACAGTTGCACCATCAAAGCTTACACCCTTCACGGCATGTGAACAATAAAAAATGGATGGCAACTTCAAAAGTAACTGCCTTGCTTAATTAATAATGACAAGGTCTACGCGTGGTGATCAAACGGTTTATATGCAGTCTCCAGTGTTATTTTCATGGTCATCTTTAACACCCCAGGTGACTTCTTGGACATGTAGTTCAACTGTATGAGGGGAGTTGTGTAGATATAAAACCTACACTGAATAATGCTGGCTTTACTTAGACAACAGTTAATTTAGGACAATGCATCATTTAAGTGGTCTGAATAATTGGATATTATTCCATATAATGACAGAGCACCATGTCCAGCTTGTACACAACTTAACAAGATCCTGAGCCAGCTGATGCCCGTCTTCACAGGCTTGTTTATGCCAAGGCTGGAGCAGAACCCCCATTGTGTTGCCTCTGGAGGTCTTGTGGGTTCAAGGTAAACCCTCACAGGATTATGTGGTGGCTTCATAGTGTTCTGAGGGTGGCACCATGACACTCTGAGCTCTGCTGAACACGACTGGTCCAAACGCAGGTGTGGAGCATCTGCAGAAATCTCCAAATGTCCAAAAAGTTTTTGAAACCAAATTACAGCATGACTTCTCCTATGGCAGGGGTTCTCAACCTGTTGTAACTTGAGGCCCACGTCTGATTGTTAAAAAATTTCCGAGTATCACCTTTCCAAATAAATGACAAACTGGGCTATAAATATGTATTATGCCACCGTCGGGTGTAATGACCCACATCAATATTCAGCTCATCCAAACCCATCACTGTCTGCTACTATGAATCCAAAAATCTCAGGGTCATATTTCCTCACCACACATTTTGGAGCTATTACTGGTGCAGGGTTGTCTCTAACATCACTTTTTCATTTCAAAAACTGCTCCATTTTGTGTCGCTGCATCCGAGACATATATCTCTGTAAAGGGGAGACTTGTGGGTACCCATAGAACCCATTTTCCTTCAGATATCTTGAGGTCAGAGGTCAAGGGACCCCTTTGAAAATGGCCATGCCAGTTCTTCCTCGCCAAAATTTAGCATAACGTTGGAGCGTTATTTAACCTCCTTCCCAACAAGCGTGACATGGTTGGGACCATTGGATTCTTTAATTTTTTAGTTTCATGATATCAGTATCTTCCCTCTACCTTTAAAACTGAGCTACAACCTCTGAAAGACAGAATAGCTAGCAGTTGTCAAATTTTGAAAGGTTGATCTAACCATTTGGCAGTACCTCCTCGGCCCACTAGGTGGCGCTCTGAGGCCCCAGGCCCAGTGGTTGAGAATAGCTGTCCTATGGGGCTCCTCACAACTTGACACACAGCGCTGAGCTGCATCTCAAAT
>CAKAKR010033693.1:0-10012 GCA_916700685.1 Adelosebastes latens
AAAAATGATTTGTCTGTCCTGCATGGCTTGCTGTCACCACTAGATGGTGCTCTTTTTAAAAGACTGTCTATACAAACACTGTACAAAGATAGGTGACACAAAGATATTCACTGTACAAAGATAGATGACACAAAGATATTCACTGTACAAAGATAGATGACAAAAAGATATTCACTGTACAAAGATATATGACACAAAGATATTCACTGTACAAAGATAGATGACACAAAGATATTCACTGTACAAAGATAGATGACACAAAGATATTCACTGTACAAAGATAGATGACACAAAGATATTCACTGTACAAAGATAGACGAAACAAAGATATTCACTGTACAAAGATAGATGACACAAAGATATTCACTTCACTTTTTAAAATATTTTTATGGCATACTATACCATGACTTTTTATATTTTTATGACATATTATACCATGAATTTTCTATGACATTTATTAGACATACTATACGATGAGTTTTTATATTTTTATGACATATTATACTATGATTTTTTTTATGTTTTTATGGCTTACTATACTATGACTTCTTTATGACATGCTATACTATATTTATACATATTGGGCAAATTATACTTTTCAGCTGCACTTTATAGGGAATATCATACTCTCTCTTCATCTACCGGTTGTTCGCTTTATTAACCTTGAAGAAAAAAGCTTGACAATAATATAAAATGCTAACAGAGCATGTTTGTTGTCAAAAACAGTCAACTGTGACATCAATTTATCTGAAGTTAAAAGGTGAGAATCCACAGGAGCCACATCTGCACTGTACTTCCCCATTCAGTGAAACTCAGTGGAAATGTCGTGTGAATTCATGTGAATTGAACAGGAAACTAGAACACTGGGTGGCGGTCTAGGTGGTTAAAGGTGCAGAGGACGCAACGACTTCCTGTTGAGCTCTATGGCGTGTGACACTCAAACGCTGCTGTAACGGTTCAGATTAGTGCCATTGTGAATGGTGCTGATAGTGCTGCAGGCTCATGAGGGCATAGACTGGCAGCTATGAAGGTAAATATGTTGTAATACTCCTGATAACATGTAGATACGAGAGCTTGGAGGAATATTTTTGAAATACCTACATAGTTTTGATATGAATTTGAAGTCACAGGACTTTAAATGTGACAATGTAGAACGACAAATTTCCAAGAAATCCATGTTCTGAAAACAAACAATGAGATAAATTGGGAATTTTCATTCACAATTGTCTACCTGAACATCACGTCTTGTTCCGCCCTACTATAACCTAAAGTTGACTATTTGATAATTCTATTCCTAGACGTACACTGGAAGTAACAGACATCTCTGTCTAAGCGCCTATTTGCCACAATCACAATTTCAGACCTGATTAATTAGATGCTGTCTTTTCTCTTTGGTTTAGGATACTGTTCATCTCCCATTATGTTCTTAATTTAGGTATTTTAGATGCTTTAATCTGCTCAATTTTTATAGCATACTATACAATGACTTTTTTATATTTTTATGACATACTATACTATGATTTTTTATATTTTATGACATACTATACTATGATTTTTTAAATATTTTTATGAATGCTATACTATGATTTGTTTTTTATGACATACTATACTGTGATTTCTTTATAATTTATATATTTTTATGGCATACTATACTATGATTTTTTTTTTTTTATGGCATACTATACTATGACTTTTTATATGTTTTATGACATATTATACAATGAGATTTTAAAATATTTTATGACATACTATACTACGATTTTTTTATATATATCTTTTATGACATACTATACTATGAGTTTTTAAAATATTTTTATGACATATTATACTATTACTTTTTAATATTTTTTATGACAAACTATACTGTGACTTTTTAATATTTTTATGACATACTTATTTATGACATACTTTACTATGACTTTTTAAAATATTTTTTTGACATACTTTAATATGACTTTTTTATATTTTTATGGCATATTATACTATGACCTTTTAAAATATTTTCATGACATACTATATAACTGTCTCATGTCAGTGTTGAGGTCAGCTGTTGCAACAGTACATTAAGCAGATACACTCAGTGCCATAAGGATGTTAATAGAAGCTTCACTGACCCTTTACTAACACCACTTCTCCCAAACAATAACTCCCAAACACAACGCTGTTCAACCTCAAGCCAAGAATGCAATTATAGTACCGACACTTACAGCACATCTGTTGAAATCGCAATCCAGCGTCTCTGTTTATCCCTGAGAATAAACATTGGACATTTCCCCGAGGAGAACTGCTTAAGATGTTCAAGTGCAAATACCCAGCATCCACTGCAGGATATGAACAGTATCATGTGCTGCAGCGATGACAAATAACTGAAATGTTTTATATAGTTTTATATATTTGAGGTTTGGAGTGTTGGTCAGACAAAATAAAATCCATTAAACGTCACTTTAGGCTTTCAGAACTTGTGATGGTTTGTTTTGGGATTAATTGAAAAAATATAGTCTATTAATGTTATAATGTGTGCAACAATAAAATGTTAATAAATACTTTACTAATGTAATCAGAATGTAATTATTTTTGTCTCCTATCAGCTATAATACAATTTATAAACTAATTATTTACACAAATTAATGATAAAAGGACAAATTATAACATTACTAATAATTAGTAAACATTATTAATTATCATTTCTTTGTTTGTTAACAGTAAAAGTTCAATTAAATATCAATTTAACATTTATAACTGATGGTTATTATAAAGTGTTACCTTGAATTCTTTTGATTTGTTGATTTTTTTTTCTGTCTAAACCTTATATACTTTTGACAAGTTTCCTATTTTTTTTAATTATTATTAATAACAAAAATGTTTATTTAACCTTACCTTTATCATTTCATATACAGAAAATACTAAGAAACATTTGTACGGACATTTAAACGACCATTCAATCACAGCTCTCTCGATCTCTGTAATGCATAAATGGCTTTCCTTTCTCGTTCATTCCCTCTCTGTCTCCACAAATATCTGTCCAATAAGACCAAATGTGTCCAAAGTGACACCTATAAACGGTTTTAGCTGCGCTTAGTGTCAGCTAAATGGAGGCATCTATGAAGTGATGCTCTTCAAACAAGCCGTGCTGCATTAGGGAAGATATCCACTGTCTATTTGTTTGCTGAGGATGTCCGGTGTGAGGGGGACAAGTGCACAATATGATGTCTATTCCCCATAAAGCCACAGCTTTATATTTGTTAAGCTTTTAACAGGCTTTTAGCATCGACTGTGACTGGTCAGCAATTATGTACAAAGTCTGTGGCAACATGCACTAAAAATTGACTTTATTTTTAGTCCCACTGATGCTCCAAAGTGTGCTTGACGCTTTCATGTAAAAAAATATTATTCTTATAAAATGCACCCTTTATGTCCCACGGTCAGTGACATAGTTCTCACGGTGCCTTCAGGAACTAGACCGAAACAGGAAGGCTATTAATGATTATGTAAATACAGCGTGTGGCATTTATGACAGTCGGTTTATTAGCCTTCGTCCCGGCTGTACAGCTGTTATCAGTCATCCAGCAGTCATGTAAAGTCATCTGAGGCAGTGGCGGACTGGTCGCTAAATTGCGAATCCTACTAGGGCGAAGGCCCGCCCTACTCTGCCTCTGATTGGCTAGTACTCGTCGCCTTCGTTGGTTGGGTTGGTTAGGTTTAGGCATGAGGAGTGGGATTGGTTATGGTTAGGGTAAGAATATCAGGGTATGCCAATCAGAGGTAGAGTAGGGCGGGTCATGCCTACGCCACAGTAGGAAAAATTAAATCGCTGACTGGTTTTAACCAAATGTTATTCAGGAGCTCTGAGTTACACAAACTACAAGGTGAATATGTAGAGCACTAACAAGACTAACTAAGTGCCATTTCCACATATCTCTGTGTACGTATGTAAGTTAACCAGAAGGTCATTCATTCCTATGGGAAACTCCGTGATCTCCGATGTGTTTGCGAAACTCCTCCTTCCGTTTTCTCGGTCCGAAACTTGCCTCGAGTTCATTGAAAAATTTAAACTATTGTGGCAGATTACGGATAGACCGTATGCACTGTAACTGAATTAGTGGAATTAATAAACTTATAATACAGCTCTATCTATACTTTTTTTTTTTTCCAAGTGAAAAGTTCGACGGCATATTTTTCTACATTATCCCAGAACAGACAAACCAAACACGGACACACACATTCGTGTTTTCACATTTTCGCGTCAGCCACCGTATTTTTCCTATACATGCTTGGCACACAGGACAAGTTTCAGCTGGTTGCAATCTGCAACCACACCACTGGATGCCGACAAATCCTACACAGCGCACCTTTAAATTTGTTTATTTATTAATAATTTATAAAGAAGAAATGTTCTAAATAAATCAAATTCAGTTGTTCCTTCATCTTCAGTTTCCCTACATACTACTACTAAAAGTTAATATCCACATCCACCTTTAAAAAAATCTGCCATGTCTACCTTTAAATTAGCAAAATAACAAATGGAAGTCTGGCTTGGGAGCTCCCAGTGTGCTGGTACCCACTGAATATCCTTCATGACGTGTTAGTAGATGCCAACATTGACCCTGACAGCTGAAAGCCCTTAGATTGTATAATATTATATTATTTAAATCTAAATGTGGCCTAAGACACCTCTATATTCTGCATATTAATTGTATTTCAAAGATGTATTTTCTGTACTTTGAACATATAGAAGCCTAGTTTTCTTTGGTGTGCATGTTTTGAGGAGGAATGTGTTTGCCTGTATAACCAGCTGGATGACAGTATAAGCAAACAGTATCATGAGTCACTGCCTTAGCCTGTTTGATAGAGGTCTGCAGCCACACCATAACCAGTCCCTGCTATTTACCCAGTAAACAAAATAAGTCAGTTAGACAAGTGTTTGTATGCATTTGTTAATAAACAGCACACACTTGTATGTGTTGCACAAAAAATGCAACTTATTCTATAAGAAGTGCAGTTTACAAGTAGGTTTATAAGAAAGTGTGTTGTCAGAGAGATGTCTATATGAATGAACCGAGTAGTGGACAGTTTGAGGAACAGCACACTTCCTCAAAAAACACTGGAAACACCATCACCATCACAAATCTGACGAACTTTACTCTGCAGGGCATTTTATTGTCCCACCTTTGAAACTTCACTTCACTAATATTTAACAGCAAAGCCAGCTGGGTTGCATAACTTCACTGTTTCTGCGCGCCTGTGGATCAATGGAGTTGTGATCTGGACTGGTCACCTATAAAGCACAGAGACAATGGTTGGTGGTGTTTGTTTTTATTATAATACTCACGTATTGATGTTATGGTGGTTTATGCATCATGAAGAGAGGTTCTGGAACGCGTTCTGGAGCGCGTTCTGGACGTTCTGGAACGCGTTTCTGACTTCTATCCCATTCTGCTGCAGGTTTCCATTGGAAAGGTGCTGCTCGGAGTCTTTGGAGTGGCAGTGGTGGTCATTCTCATAGCGGTACCCACTGCTATATATCTGAAAGGTGAGTCTTTGCTTTTCAGTTTAGCTTTTTCATGGCATTTATGCGTCATTTGTGGCACCGTTTACACTGAAAAGAAAGTATTTTTACGCACGCGTAATTACGCATGATCCGCTTTAAATGGCACCTCTTATTTATTTTTTTCACTAATATGTTTATTGGGTTTTCTTATTTTCACAAACACAATTAGAATAAAAAAAAAAAAAAACTGGTACAGCTCAGATAAAAAAAAATGTATATAGGAGGTCATATAGGAAATAGTCCATAGTGCAGGGAAGTCACAGGATATATGAGTTCATGTTCAGGAGACTCCTTGTGAGATAATGGAGGAGAGATCAGGATATTGTGTCTGAAATACTGTTATTTTTTTTATTTTGTTTTTTAAAGAAAAAAATTGGTTACTTAAAGGTCCCATATTATTAAAAAAAAGTGAGATTTTCATGTTTTTTTATTATAAAGCAGGCTTAAGTCCTATATAAATACTGTGAAATTATCGAAACACTCAATTCACGGGGAAATACACACAGCCCGTATTCAGAAACTCTGCATTTGAAACAAGTCGTCAGGATTTCTGCCCATTTTGTCTGAAATACTGTTGTTTTTTGGGGGGTTTTTTTTATAATATGTTTATTGGGTTTTCTTATTTTCACAAACACAATAAGAATAAAAAAAAACATTGCTTTGGACAGAGGGTTTCTTATCACTGATCCACTGTAGTAATATATTTTTTCTAGCAGCAAACGTAAGAATGTTATATAACCTTTTGTTGGATTCCTAAAATCAAAGATTCATTTCTAAATCCTTATCAAATATCTTTTCCATTTCACATAATATTTCAGACCAGTACTTCTGTAATTTATGACACGACCAAAGGTAAATGGCACCTCCTATAAACACTGATAGGAAATGAAGAGCAATCACAAAGGGAGGTTTACAGTCTAGTTTCTCCTTTACAGTACACACTGTAATAATTCCCATAATTAGCCCCAAACACACACTGGCGTCAACAATATTCCACTGGTCATTATCAGTTACAGCATCTAGCACTCCCCTTCCTGTATGATGATGATCATGATGTGTGTGTGCGATATCTCTGTGTTTCAGAGGACCAGGGGGGCAACAAGCACCAGAGATCTTTCACCCTGGAGGACGTCTTCAACAGCTCACTGAGACCAAAGTCCTTCGGCATGAGGTGGATCTCAGGTGGGGGGCTTAAACCTGTAAAAAGGATTGAACGTAAAGTCATGATTACAGCCACTAGGCTTCTAAACTGTAAATGTGTCACTGAGGTAGTTTTATTATCTCGCCAGACTATCACAGGACTGACACATAGAGACAGACAACCATTCACGCTCACATTCACACCTATGGGCAATTTAGAGTCAACAATCAACCTAACCTGCATGTCTTTGGACTGTAGGGGGAAACCGGAGCACCCGGAGCAAACCCATGCTAACACGGGGAGAATTAGATTTGCACATGTATAACTAAAATCATATTACACACTTATTGGATACTTTTTACAAAAATCTGTATATAAAACTAATTAAAAGGACATATTTTTTTGCTACTTAATAGTCCACATTCTATTTAAACCCGGTATTTGTGCGACAGCAATTAATAAATCAAATGCTCCGACAAAAAAAAGAAAAAGTATGATATCTGTGGCTGTCGCAGGACTGTAATAAACCTGTCCAGCATTAATGCATTTTGAACCCTTATTATAAAGTATAACTGTTTAGCTGATGTCTTTAGGAATTTGCATGCTTGTCCTCTGGTTTAAATCAAATATTCTTCTTCCACAGATCATGAGTATCTGAATAAGACCCAAGGCTCAGTCTTCCTTCAGAACGTGGTGACAGGAGCGTCCTCAGAGTTCCTGAGCAGAGACAAGTTCGTAAGTCCTCCTCCTTGTGTGCTTGTTTTTTGTGAAACCACATGAAATGAGCACAAAAACGACATACCCCTCCGAACAGATGCGGTGTTGTCTGTGAGGTCATGAGCAGGCGCCTGTGAAATTCTCACAAAAGTTTTCTTTTTCCCCCAACACAGGACGCAAAACGCGCTTATGATTACCGGCTGTCTGCTGACCACAAATATGTCGCATTCATAAGCAATCATTCCAAGGTACACTAAGCTTTTATTCACATTAATCTGATGCATATTTAAAGCTAAAGTGTTTTGTTTTTTGTCCCATTAGCTGTGGAGGCATTCATTTACAGCTACATATTCACTTTATGACCTGGAATTAGAGTAAGTACACAAACTATACATTTTCATTGCTTTATTTTTACACCTACAAAATATATGTGGCTTCCTCTGGACAGTAACATTCATGCACTTATAATAAAGCACTCCGGTTAAAAGGATCCACCACACACTTTAATAGGCTACTCTATCAAAAAGTAAGCACAACTACAAGCCAAGTATACCTTTCTGTAGGCCTATAAGGCAAGAAGACTTAATTATACTTTTCTTAAGTATATCTCGATCAAAAGATTAAGTACAAGTAGGCCTATAAGCCAAGTATACTTAGACTTTTCTGTATACTTTTCAGTATGAGCCAAGTATACTTATGTATACTTTTTTTAAGTATATCTCATAAGTACATAAAAAGTAAACTGAAAGTATACTCTTTTATTTAAGTTTAAAAGAAGTATACTAATAACACACTTGAATAAACTTTTCCTTGGCAGTGGTCCATGTTATGCATGCAAAGTAGATTATTTTAGAATATTTCTTTTGTAATAACATAGTGGTACGGCAGATAAGGAAAGCTCACTACAGTTCTACTTGTTTTAACTTCATTTCAGCCAATTTCTCACATCTGACATTCCGGATAAAGTCCAGTACTTCGCCTGGGCTCCTGAAGGGAACAAACTGGTAAGCTTGGACACACAAATGATTGGTTGTATGTGCATAACTTTGAGTGACGGTTGGGCTTTGAAGCAGGTGATTGATGAGGTGATCAACCTTCCCCAAACACTCGAGCAGAGCAAAACTGGGTTCATGAGGCTTATATGTTTGTGTTTTTATTGTATTTTCAGGCCTATGTTTGGGAGAACAATGTGTATATAAAGACCAGCCCTGGGTCGCCCCCACGGCAGGTCACTTTCAATGGCAAGGAGAATCTGATTTTGAATGGGATCCCGGACTGGGTGTATGAGGGTAAGTACTGTAGATAGTGAAGATAGATAGAACAAGATACTGGTATCATATGAAACTAGAAAACCTAAGGAATCCATTGGTACCAACCATGTCATACTTGCTTGTCGCGAAGGAAGCTAAACAACGCTCCAAACGTACGATAAGAGCATATTTTGTATGCTAAATGCAGTACCTGTGAGGGTTTCCGGACAATATTTGTCATTGTTTTGTGTTTTTAATTGATTTCCAATAATAAATATATACATACATTTGCGTAAAGCAAGAATATTTGCCCACTCCCATGTTGATAAGAGTATTAAATACTTGACAAATCTCCCTTTAAGGTACATTTTGAACAGATAAATAATGTACGATTAATTGCGATTAACTATTGAAATCTTGCAGTTAATCGCGATTAAATCTAATCGATTAACAGCCCTAATTTTAACCCAAACCAAGATCTCTTCTTAAACCTAAAAAAGTAGTTTTGTTGCCGAAACACTGCAGGGGCTTGCGCAGGCGCACTGCTCGCTCATGTTGCTGGACATTGGGAGGATAACGTACGAAAAATAACAAAATTAATTTTCCTTAGGTTTTCTTATTTCATATGATACCAGTATCTTCACTCTAGCTTTAAAACTGAGCCCGCTACAACCTAAAAATCACAAGTTGCGTTAATGCGTTAAAGAAATTAGCAGCGTTAAAACAAATTTACGTTAACGCGTTATTATCGCGTTAACTTTGACAGGCCTACTTTGTATATATTTAACTAATTTTCTAATCAGGAGATGATGATGTGACATTTCAATACAAATTGACCATAAATGTGTGAGATCCTTGATTCTCCAGCATGTCACATGTCAGGAAGTAGGAAAAAATGTCCTTTTTGTTTGATGACACTGTAGTTTTAGTGTTGTAGTTGGGATCAAACCCCAACCTTGACCCCCACAGAAGTCCTGAATCCTTAGTAATCCTAACTCAGCTTTACACTTCCCCCCTTCCAGAGGAGATGTTCTCATCCAGTCAGGGTCTCTGGTGGTCACCGGAAGGGAAGTACGTGGCTTATGCTGAGTTCAACGACACACTGGTCCACAATATAGAGTACTCCTGGTATGGCGAGAACCAGTACCCCAGCACTGTATCCATTCCTTATCCAAAGGTAGGACATCCATCCAGGGCTTGTTTGACGGATCATTGTATTATTGCATGTCAATCAGTGTATCTTACATTCTTTTCTTGTGCAGCCAGGTACTGCCAACCCTACTGTGAAACTGTTTGCTGTGGACACTGACAACAGCACAGCAGAAATTACTGAGGTTGTTGTTCCAGCCTTATTCG
>CAKAKR010033695.1:0-30983 GCA_916700685.1 Adelosebastes latens
AGTGAGACTTGAACACGCATCCGCTGGTATTGTGATCAGAACTATTAATCAGTGGAAAAGCAGACAGACGGTGGGTGTACGGTGACTCAGCTCCTTCCTCATTGTGTCTCATTGTGTGCCTATCTGTGTGTGGGTTGGCCGACTGCTCCCCGCGGCTCTAAAGATTGACGGGAAAACCTTTAGTGAGTCTCGATGATGATTCATGGAACTGATTCCAGGCGTGAATATGCTCTGCGAGGGTTCTAGCTGGATCACACAGGTGCTCCCTGTGCATTTACGTCTTTCTCTCTGTGCGCCATGTTAGATCTGCCTCCTTACTGGGTATGTGGCCCTGGGGGCTGATTTAGTGGATGAATGAAGTGCTCACATACGTACGTACGTGCTTGCACATGCATACACACATTCACAAAAGCGAACATGCCACAAGTATGCAACCTTCTACCCATAATACCAGCAACACAAATGGCTGCCACTCTGCTCCTGTCAAGCAGTGGGAGGGAGGATGGAGGGAGGAAGATTGCCAAGAACAGCGTATCAAAGGAGAAAACAGAGGGAGAGCGACGGAGGAGAGGCAGTGAAAGATGTGTCTGTTATATACTGTCTGTCTCCAAATAGCACTTGTTTCATTTCTCCAACTGGCACATGTGTCTCGTGTCTCTTCCAACATGCTAAATTGTTTGTGTTTATGTGTAAGGAGAACGTTGACGGAGGCCAGTCGCTTGTTTACACATAGCTGCCTCTCATCATCATGTCATCAGTGAGATAATGATTGTCGAGGCAGAAAGAGAGAGGCTGTTATAATTAAAGCTTTTCTTACCTCTGGCCTTAATTTTAGCTCTCAAAATTTGTTTGACTCCAGCAATTTAATTTTTTTTTAATGCTGTCAGAAACTGTTTCTATAATGGAAGTAAATGGGTAATAATTGCCACTAGGGCTGTCAAAGTTAACGCGATAATAACAAATTCCTTTTAATGCTACCAATTTCTTTTACGCATTAACACAACTTGTGATTTTTAATTAATCTCTTAAAAATCTGTCGGGTTCTCAGAGGTTGTAGCGGGCTCAGTTTTTAAGCTAGAGTGAAGATACTGGCAAACTAGAAAAAGCTAGGGAATCCATAGGTATCAACCATGTTATATTAGCTTGTCACAAAGGAGGTTAAATAACGCTCCAAACTTACACTAAATATAGGGATGTCACCGGTGTTACCGATTACACCGGACATTTTTACAAGAAAATATGATGGTCAATATCTGTAAAGCGCTTACGTTGATTTTTAACATTGGACGGCTGTGTTTCTGGTCTCTCCGGTCCAGCTTTCGCTGCGGGTCACGGGTTTCCACCTGGCACTGCTGCGCAGTGCACACCGACTGTGACCACTCCGTCATCTGCATGGCGATTACCTCATTAATGTTATGGTTCCCTTATAGCACTGGGTTAAAAGCCGAAATATTGCCAAATCAGGCGCTTTTGCTTTTCGCTTTGACACCAAATCCTCCGCCATCATCTTCAACTCTCTCTCGTCCCGTGTGAGAAATCGGACTCCTGCTACTCTGACCTGAGACTCCGTACGGAGCAGACACTTTCACGGTCAGTTTGTAGTGTCCGTCGTCTGACTATATATTGAAAACACAGCACTGATACCTGGAAATGAACTAAATGGGTTTTTAAAAAAAGAAAAGAAAAAGCAAAACAACGGTGGGCAAGTAATGTAATCTGTGTTTGCCCGAACACGTGTAACACCATGTAACACCGTGTAACACCGTGTAACAAAGGTACCACGACTAGCGCGACAAGCCTACTCACATATAAAACAGGAACGTGACAAGATGCTGTACAGCAGCTCCTTCAAACATCAGTCCCAGTGAGATTGTATCACTGAGACCTCACACACTTTCCAAGCTCCGAAATGACTTTAATCTAAATGCAACATTTGTCACAGCGCTGGGTAAATACTGCAGGTGAGAGCGCGTGGGTGTTGTTCCACACTTGTATGTTTCTTGTGTCTCGTGAGGGAAAAGTATAAAGTTAATGTACAGAGTGTGAGCGCTACGGAGGATTATTCAGATGGAGCAGGGATTTTCATCTGCTCCATCTAATGAACACAGCAGCTTGTAATCAAATCCACATCAAGGCTGCGCCGCCTGCCTACACTGTGTGAGTGTTATGTGTGTAAATTCCAAAAACAGGATGGGTTTTATTTTAGCACAAATATAGAATTTCATATCAAAGTAATTCACCGAATCAGGCCTAATACTACGGCAGCTTGGAGATGTTCCACTTGGTGCGACTGAAAGATGTTTCTAAAATGTCGGCTAATTTCCTCATACATTTTGAGTTACAAACAAGTTAAGACACGTCTATTTGTGTATATCTATGTGTGCATTCATTTTTTTTTGTGTGTGTGTGTGTGTGCACAGCGATTGAATGGACATGACTCTCGTAGCTTGGACATGGATGTCAGCCTTGTAATCCAATCACAGGGCCGGTAAATCAATTACAGAGAGCAGCTAAGAGATGGGTGTGTCTATACAGTGCCAGGCGGAGAGATGGAGCTGGGCTCTTTGCCTAGAAACACTGTTACCGGGAGTTGTCAAGCAGCCCTGCGAAGGCAGCCATGTTGGTCAACTGCTGTGGAAGATTAACACTGAGAATTAATACTTGCAGTTGATAAATTCAGTATCCAATGTGGCTGTGAATAGTTTACAATTGTGCAATTGATCAAATTTCAATTACAATTTTGGCCTCCAACGATTTAGATTATTGTACCGCGTTGTGTTTCGCAATGACGCTCTCATTTTGTCTTATAAATCCATTTCACCGCCCAGCGGGTCAGGGACGGCTGCTCAGTGTGGAAGGATCCCCTCGTAAAAACTCTCCCTGGCGCTGACTGGTTCTCACCAGGCGTATTTCCTCTGTAGTGGTGCCCCGCGACCGGCTCTAGGTCAGCTTGGAAAGGCCCGGGGTACCCCTCGTCTGGACCTCGCTCAACCAACCCGTTTTGATTGAAACACTGACCCTGTCTCGTTTACCATGCTTTGTGGGTGTGACTTTATTGCTGTTCATATCTATTACAACCAAAGTATTTATGATTCAATTGTTTACAAGAGCACAAAGCACTTCGTAGATGTAGCCTCTTATTTTTGCTATCAAAGTGCACCAGATTGATGCATTTAACTTTAGAATGTAGCCCACAAAAGTTTCTTTCTAAATGCATGATGTTTCCAAAGTCAATGAGTAACATACTTGCCAACCTTGAGACCTTAAAAAAGAGAGGATTTCAAAAATTTGAGTTTCAGAGACTTTGTTTCCTGCATTCGGGTGACTTCAAAAGAGTGAAAATAACAAAATAATAAATACATTACAACAGCATTTTATGTTAAACTTTTGATTTTACCTTTAACTCCCAGGAAAGAAAACTGAATAATTTTCCCCTCTGGTGTGAACTAGTGTGAATCTCTGGCATAAACTAATGTTCATCCATCTTTATTTATTTCTGCTTGAGTATTTCTTTCCCTTAGTTCTCTCCATTTCTCTCTCAGTCTCTCACTCACTGAAGGTCCTTTCAGACACAACGCGACAATGGCACCGATGCGCTCTGAAACCCGTTATTTCCAATGGCTTACGTCGCGGCGGTGAGCGCAGCTTAAACATGAGCTCAAACTGCGCTGTGTCGCGAGCATAGATAGCGCTCTTCCGCCGGGAAACGACAGTTTGGTGTAGCTCTATTGTCGTCCGGATGGAAACAGTAGGGATTATACACACTGCTCAGTTCCAGAAACAGGCTAAGATAACGAAAAGGAAAAAGTGTGAAAATTTGCCATAAATCGGGAGAAATACTGGCGAATTGTGACCCCGGGAGGAAACCGAGAGAGGGCCATGAAATACGGGAGTCTCCCAGGAAAATCGGGAGGGTTGGCAAGTATGATGAGCCATCGTGTAAACCAAAATAGTCATGATTATGATTTTTGCCATAATCAAGCAGCCCTAATAGCAGTTCTGTTGAAGTAGCTATTGCTCATAATTTATTCTTTGGTGACTGATTCGGACCAAATTATTGTAAATGTGAAGGACGTCTTCCATATTTGCATAGTGTTGTGATACATAGCAATTAGTAATTACAGAAAACAGAGAAACGCCTCTCAGGTTTACAGTAGCCGTCGTTGGGGAGAAGGAACTAAAAGTGGAGACACTACTTGTCAGAGGAGAACAATAATGTTCTGATGAAAATGTCCTCAAATTAATCAGAGAAAAACTCCTCTCATTTGTTTGCCTCTTGCTTCCTTCCGTTTGATTCACTTCTTCATGTAGACAAATGTATGGTGTCACATTGGGGTTTTGTGTGGGCATGTTTGTTACTATTTCACAGCTTGTTCTAATGTGACACCATACAAATGGCGGCGGACAGCGTGTGTGTGTGTCTCTGAGAAGAAGGATGGGACGGGGAATATGAGAGTAAGAGAGAGAGACAGAGAGGCTGCTTGAGTTAAATTGGAAAAGTAAATCCTTCTGGTATGATGCCAAATCATCACGAATGTAAAATTGTGAAGCTAAGAGTGGGGAAGAGAATGGAGAGATAAGGGATATAGAAAAAAAAGTAGGGAAGCAAAAATGGGGAAAAAATGAAATGTAAATGGCACTTTATGTTCTCACTGACTAGTTTGTCTTCTCTGTCTCTCTCTCTCTCTCTCTCTCTCTCTCCATCTCAAACAAACAGGTGCAGATGCAGGAAATGGTACTGAAGCTTTATCTGAGGCCTTGGAAATAGAAAACACATCTCACTTGAACTAAAAAGCCACCATGTCACAAAGTTCTCATCTAAAAAGCCCCCGAGTACAATTAGCTAACTCCGTATGGCTGCTAAAAGGGTCTGAAGAGACGTGGGTTTCACTTTGAATAAGGTTAGCGGCTGCAACGCCGCTGAATAAGGTTAGCGCTGCACCTTGTATATCTAAATGGGGTTAGCGATTGCAGCTTGTGCTTCGGTAATCATGACGTTTGTTCTCTGCTGAATGCTAACGTCGATGCTAACCCAGTTTCATCAATGCTGCTAACGCTGTCTCCCAAATTGAATTAATTCACAGGGGGATGTCAACAATAACCCCTAGAGCGCGTATGAGAGGGAACAGCTGAATCCTGAGTGTCTTTGCTCTCTTTTTGACTCCGATACAAACGACGCCTCGCCTCGTCTCGCAGTGTCTATTTAAATGTGTCTTTATAATCGTCTCCCTTTTTGCTGAAAATCAGACGCACATTCACTCCACACGCCGCAAAGATTTAAACCGATTTTAATCTGTCATATGCATCAAAAATAATGGTAGGGAGAAAGCAGGCAGATGTATATGAGTTAGTGTGTGTGTGTGTGTGTGTGTGTGGTTTTATGAAGTAAAAGTTAATGTTATGCATTAGCTAAAAATGTCTTTCCTCATCACAAGAGACTGGGTTGTATAATCCAAGCCTGTTTGAAGTATTAGCGTGTGTTTCTGTGTGTGTTACTGTCTGTACAGTTCATGCCTGCACACTCAAACACACTAGTGTTCATGTGCACACACGCATGGGCATGCATGCCCGGATGGATTATTTGCTGTGTGCAAGAGATCCAACGGCCTCAGCCAATTCTAATGAACCAATTATAGTAAAGTCTTTTCCTCCTCTTCTCTTCCATTTGATAGTGAGAGTCATACTGTGGACTAAGCTGCTTTACTTTATTGCATCTCATTAACTTAACCAAAAAGAATGTTTGAAGTCCAAATCAGCTGTTTTAAAAAGAACATGCTGTCGAAATGAGGCCCACACACCCAAAGTTGACTGTGACTAGAAACTAGATTCAATGTTCAAATTAGTATAACTGTTAATGTGTCAACAAAATGACTCTCTACCTGTCAGCGATGTGCTGGATGGAGTTAACATTATTTTCATAAAGAATTATTTTCCAGATATATTATACATCTCTGAAATGTTATACGGGCAATTAGGTTTAGGAATAGATCAACTTGGTTAGGCTTAGGCAAAAAACTACTCAGTTAAGTTTAGGAAAGTTTTGAGTTTCCAGTTTGAGTTTGAAATAACACCGGAGATTGCGTAACTTAAAGTGGTGGTAGGTGTTATATTTTTGGCATCATTGGGCAAAAGTTCCATTGTAACCTTTCATCATATTGTAATTCAAGTGTTCTGGGAGAAAACTACACTTCTGCACCTCCTCATGGCTCTGTTTTCAGGCTTTAAAAAATCTCACAGGTCATTTCATTGAGAGAGCGTTCCTATTGGCTATCGTGCTCATTTTCAGGTTCATACTTGTATTTTATGTTTCTACTAGAACATGTTTACATGCTGTAATGTTCAAAAAACACTTTATTTTCCTCATACTGTCTGCCTGAATATACAGTACCTGTATTCACCCTCTGTCTGAAACGCTCCGTTTTAGCGCATTTCAACGGAATTGCGTTGCTAGGCAACAGTTTGGGTCCATGTTTACTTCCTGTCAGCTGATGTTATTTACATCCACTGCAACAGGAAACAGACTGGGACACATTTAGAATGTTTAAAACCGTGTAATGGTCTAAATATTGTATATTTGTGACATCACAACGGCTTGTTTCAAATGCACAATTTCGGAATACGTGCTGTGTGTATTTCTCTGTATATTGAGCGTTTGATAGTTTAACAGTATTTATATAGCACTTAAACCTGCTTTATAATATAAAAGACATGAAAATCTCACTTTTTACAATATGGGACCTTTAAATTTAGTGACTATTCCACAAACTGCTGTATGACTGGGCTGTGTTAAGAGGAGCCAAGCTCCCTCTGGCCCCCCCCTGTAGTTGGCACCCAGGGGACAGGTGTTCATTGTGCTGAACCTACAGCAGAGTGCTATAATTACTGAAGATGTTTGCTTTTGTGTCTTTATTTGTGTTTACCTACAATCTTGCATTTGTTCAGTAAAGAGCGTTTTTTGTGTTTCATGCTTCAGGTTAGACTGTTGGCCTGTGCTCTGTGTTGCTATAGGAACCACAAAGGTCAATAGGATGTCTTTTGAGTGGGAATGTGAAGGCTGCGTGGGAGACAAATTTACCTGTCTGAGCAACAGAGAGAGAGAGAGAGAGAGAGAGAGAGGCTTTTCTATTGCTTCCTTTTCTGTTTTGCATCTCTCTGTTTTGGTCCCTCCCTCACAATAAACCTCTCTTTACAATCCTCCTCTCCTCCTCCCCTCCTCTCCTCCTCTCTTCCTCTCCTCCATCCTTCTTCTCCCTCCTCACTGGTTTATAGACAGATCTCACCTCCTCTCTTGCACCACACATTGTACTTCTAGAGAGGCATTCTCATCGACACCGACAGCTATCTAATTGCCCTTGCATCCTTATGAGTAGCTGTGGAGCGTGCCCCCCCAGCCCCCCCACCCAAAGCTATTACCAGAGCTGGTTCTCTGCTACATTGTGTAGTGTATCTCTCATTGTGCAGCGGCCGTAGCCAGTAGTGCCTCATCAACTTGCAGCTCGATAGAGTTCAGTTCAGAACGGAGGATTTCCGTCAATGATGGGAGGTGAGGGGAGGAAGAGGAGGAGGGAGGAAAATGAGCGGGGAGGAAGAGACGGAGAGCAACCTTTCCTTTACAGAATCATTTCAGAGGTGTTTTTGTGTGCTGGCATGTCAAAGAGAGGGAGAGTGTTATGACGGTGTTGATGCACAGATGGGCTTCACAAATAGCAGCATGATAAAATTTTGTCGCTTGGTTTTATGCATTTCTACACAAAACGACAGACACACACACACACACACACACACACACAGACACATCCATAGACAGTTTTAGAGTAAACATTTCTTGGCGAATTCTGTCAATTTTTTAAAAAGAAAGTGCATTTGATTAGCATTATTTGGACATAATAAGAAAATTAAGAAAGACACAAACAATCCTCCGCACATGTACACACACAAACAAACAAACATGTGCACATTCTCATGTGTGTGCACATACTTAAACACACACACACATACAGAGTTTGATGACGAGACAGATGGCAAACGGCTGGTGGATGAACCAAACTGTCCGTGTTATCTTTAGGTGTAATGGTGCGGCTAATGATTCGGCCTTGCTTGAATGCTATAGAATATTACATAAATTACAATGTATGCATTATCAGTTAGTGTGAGAGACAGAAGAATTTATCTTAGTTTGAGTAGCTGTTCATTAGTCCTCTCTCCCGAGCGATACGAGAGTCTAAATCAGCCACACAAAGGATCAAAGTTTTGCCCTGAAACTTGGTCCGTTTTTAGCCCCGACCCGATCGGATTAGCTGGTTATTAGGATGCGGCACCGAGCTTCAAGGCTACAGCGTGTTTTATAACACCCAAACCTCATAGTGGGTGGATTCAGCTACACGTCCTTGGAGGGAGAGACGGCGAGAGAGGCAGACAGACTGTGTGTGTGTGTGTGTGTGTGTGTGTGTGTGTGTGTGTGTGTTGTATTTAGTGTTTGTTTGAGGAGCATGGGATGGACAAACCTCTGAGTTTATTGATTCTGTACTACTACTATCCTATCCTCCCCCAGGGACAACGCCACACCACATCACTACCTTCTACACCTCTGTGTGTTTCAGTAGGGGTGTGTGTGTGTGTGTGTGTTTGTAATAACCCTACCTGAGCACTATCTGGGGCTGTGTTATGTTGTTTGTTGCTCCCTCTGTGTGATTCTCCTGAGAATACACGAGGCTCTGGGATTATCCTGGCCAGTCTCACATCACCTGAACCAAGTCATCAATCACTTGTGTCTATATGGAAGTGTGTGTGTATGCATGCACACATATTTCATAACTTCCCTCTCTTGTGTGACAAAATGAGGATTTGTGTACATGCCAGAAACAATGCCTGTGTGTTTGTGGCCACTTGTGTGTCTGTGAAATGTATTTTCTTTTCAGATGCTTACATGCTGTATAGACGAATCCGGCGACCGCTGTGTGTTTCGCCATCTGCTAACAGTATTAACTGGTGACTGAACCGAAAGCGTCCATGGTTTCTCGTGGTAACTTACGTAAATATTTTGCGTAGATAATAAACGCAGATGAGTATGTATTTAAAATTGATTACACTGAAATCGAAGGCTTTTACGAGGACACAGCTGCCGTCACTACGAGCAACCACGACGCATTCGGCCGAGAGTCACCAGTTAACACAGTTAGCAGACACTTTGTACGTGTTCTGGTGACCAAATGATGTTTAATTTGTGGTCATTAGGTTACCCTAGTTAGAGGAACTGATGTTATATTTCACAATAACGCCACAGATGATGGAGTTAATTTAATCTGTGGAACCACCGCAGCCCCTAGACAGTGTCTTTAGCCCACTAACATCTTTAGCTAACATTAGCTTAGCAGTGTTAACTTAGCATATGGCAGTGTGTTCTTTATAGTATGACAGTTTTCCTAAAGTGAGATGAAACATTTAAGAAAATTGCAATATATCACCTTGTTTACAGTATCGCAATATATTGCAATATTTTGAATCGTAACCTCTGTATCATGATACGTATCGTATCACCAGATTCTTGCCAACACAGCCCTAGTGAAAAAAATCTATCAGACAAAATCTATACAGCTATAGAACTATATATGACGTACTGTATATTCTGATGTATGTGTACATACTTTAGGTCACTGCTATGCTGGATGTTTAGTTGAAAAAACAACATTTATTCACAATAAAAATGTAACTTTTTCATTAATGAGCCGAAGAATGAAACAAACAAAAGTAACAGTCTCATTGAAAGTAAACCTCTGAAGGCTGCTGTGGTCAACCTTGGAGAGATGAGCAAAACATTTGCAGAAGACGGTGTTCTTTGTGTTTGAGGTCATCTTGTAAAGAAAGTCCCTGTAGTCCGTGAAGGAAAAACTATGAAAACATCTTTCTTTAACTTTAGTCTGTACACTCTGTCACAGTTTGAGCTCTCTTGCTATGTGATGGTTTACTAGGAAACGACAACAAATGAATGGCTTATGAATGGTAAAATCTTATTTTGTTAGACAACGTATGATCGTGACTGTTTGTTTCTTTTGCTATGGGCAGTAGGGATGCCAAGGTGAGGACATTTTCCCACCGGTTATGAAACTCATGACAACACCGGTGTGACGGACTAAACTGGACATTTTACAAGAATAAATATTCGTCGATGACGCTCAATATCTGTAGAGTGCTTACTTTGGTCTTTAACGTGGCATGGCTGCGTGTCTGGCCTCTCCGGTCGAGCTTTCGCTGCAGGGCCCAGTTTGGCAGCCTCACACTTGTGGTGCACATGAAGGTGTTTGTGTAGATTAGAGGTGTTGCCTCCTGATGCTGCCACCTTCATCAGACAAAGTTTACAGATTGCCTCATTAACGTTATCAGTTTCCCTATTAGCTTTGGGTTTAAACCTGAAATATTGCCAGATAGGCGCTTTTGCTTTTCACTTTGACACCAAATCCTCCACCATTGTATTGATAACCCCAAATTTTCACTGCTTTATCTTGCCATCAGACAGCCCTTTCCTTCTCCTTTCCGATGAGGAACTCAACTGAAAGTGACATTTATCTATGCTCTCTCCAAATCCAGCAGGCTCAGATGACAAAAACAGGTCATATACTTTTGTTCAGTTCGCCGTCAGAATATATTCTAAATATAGCGTACACTTAAAAGGACGCAATTTGTTCAGGTGAGCCTTTCTTTTATGGGTCTAAAATACGTTTTTCTGCCGTCCCCTTCCACAGCTCTGTATTGCTTTGCTCCGGTGCCGGTGCTCCTGTTTGCTTCTCGATGCTGGGGGCACGCTGACCGTCATCTACTGTAAGTAAAACACCTACTTTGAATAAGTACCTCATACAACCCCACTAAAAAACACCCAAACTGTCCCTTTATCACTGTGTAACACTGTGTAACACTGACTACTGCGGCAAGCCTGATGGGCAGCAAAGTTGTGTCAGCTAAAGATGCTTGAATTTAAGGAACAGATTCATGTTGATTCCTAAAAAGGGAACAAGGCGTCATTCATTATTAAAGCCCCCCCTCCAGTTGCCATTTCTATGATATTTCATATTTATTTGCATCATTTCCTGACTAAGTTGATTAGCCACACTGTTTGCCAACATTTTCTTTTGACAAATAGCTTAATTTTGTGCTCAAAGTTAAAAAAAGAAGGTTGTTGGTAAAACGGGAAGATGACATATGACTATAGAAGACGCTGCAGGTCAGACTTTATTCTCCAAGCTGCAGGTCAGAGGTCATTCTCCAAGCTTGTGCAAGTGCACTCATGCTCGTTTGAGTCTGATCAGCAGCAAACCGATAAATCTGTTTATCCGTCTGTCAGTTTGGCTTTCTAGTTAGTTAGCTAGTTAGGTGAAGTTAGCCAGCTCAACTTGTTGCATTAGCTAACTAAAGGGGTTTCCTCCACCTTACTTTAGAGTGTTTTTTTTCACCATAGCATTTGTGTGCAGAGAACGGTCCAATCAACACAGTGGATTACACAAAATCCCACCGGCAGAATTAACACAACACACTGACTGTCTCTCTGACTCGCTCTCCTCTTTACCGTCTCCTCCTCCAGGAGATAACTTAACAGAAAGCAGCCTCTAACAGGTCCGAACGACGGGGAGCGCACAACTTTCAGCCCAAGAGAAAACAAGACAAAAGCCCGATTAGAGAAATAAACGAATCTCAGTGCAGCCAGGTGCGGTGTCGGAGGCGAGAGCGGCCGGCCTGAAAAATGTCCTGAAACTCCTGAAAAACGTCCCGAAACTCCATTTCAAACGCCGGACCTCGGCAGCATGTCTATACGTCCTCTGGTGCGCTATGGCCGGCGTGCGGCGGTGCGGCTCATCGGTACAGCAGCAGCCAGACGGCGCCTCGCCAGGAGGAGACGGTGAAGAAGAGAGCGAGTGAGAGAGAGTCAGTGTGTTGCGCTGGATCTTGTCACATTTGTGGTCTGATAAACAGTAAATTTATCTAAACTGGGTTGAAAAAAGATGCAATCTGGTTGCCATGGGAATGAATTACGTCTGACTATTAACCACCAATAGTATTCTCTGGCTGGAGGGGGGGCTTTACGTCATTATAATCCTATTCAGGTCAAGACTGAAGCCACAAAATATGTAATTTATTTCCAATACCCATCCAGATCTGGAATCGTGTGGGTGTGAGAGAGCACGAGCATGCACTCTATGTTTGAGCCATTCTATTCCTCTAGGGGGGAAGGGTCTTTTCTATGTTTGTAGGGCACAGCCAATCAGATCAAAGGGCAGGGGTCGGAGGTCAGGGCTGCAGCGACAGCAGCAGCATTCTTAGACCTCCGGCCAGGTCTACTCTAAACGCTGCACCGGGGTCAGGTTTGTGATTGTTGCACTGGGTCGAGGACTGCTTGTTGGAGTGGAGAGCTGATTTGCGATCAGGCAGAGAATAGTTATTTATTGAGGTTGGCTGGAGGGGTAAAAGGTGAGGTAATTGGTTGTAAGCTGGAGATTTGAGGTTATAGGAGCAATGAATTGTGGTCTCAACTGTGTCCCATAGGTTGCAGAGGATGCTGCCATATTGATGCAGCACAGTGTTTCAGCATTATGAAAGATACATTATTATTTTAGAGAAGGACACTCCAACCTCTAAACATTTTTTAATATGCTGCTTGCTTACTAACAGAGCTTACTAAATAAATTAGGATGGAGGGCCTCAATTTCAGTGCCAGTATAACTTCAAGTCCAATTTGTTTCCCACCGTAGCACTAAATTGAAGGGATTGAAATAGAAGTCCAAGCCTTGGCAAATTTGTTATAGACTTTGGATCACAGCTTCATTATACATCTCATTTTCTTTCTCTAATATTGTGGTGTCTGTAATTTCCCTGCAAATAAGCCAAAAAGGATATATTAGTGTTATCAGGCTTTGGGCTCCGATCTGTGCTGATACATTTGAAGGTCAGACCTCATAGAGGAAATGGAAATAAAGAGTATAATTTAATCTCAAGTGTATTGTAATAAAAGTAGACACACAAAATGGACCGCAGGGACAACGTACGGTCCATTGTTTTAAAAGCTGATAGGCTAATTGTATTGCAACAAGGAATAAGAGGACACTTCCACAGACACATAATGAAATATAAAACTGAATGGATGGGTGGAGTGCTTCGAGTGTGTGTTTGTATGCGACAGAAAAAGACAGAGAAACGCACTCCCATGACTGTTCTCTGTTTGTTTTCTCCACATGTGTTTTGAGTTGTCCTCTTTTTTTTTTTTTCTCTGTTTTATTCAGAGTGAGCCTAAGAGGAATGTCTCAGGCTGACTGTGTTTTGTCTCCCACACAGGCTGATAATTGCTAATGTGTTAGCTGTTTTCACAGAAAGTGCCAGACTTTTCAGAGGGAAAAGCAACGCCACTTCAATTTGCACCTTGTCTGGAGAAACGTGTGAACAACAGCGAGAGAGTGTTAACTAAACCCTTAGGGGGATGGTCTTTAAAAAAACGGCTTGTGTGATGCTAGATTCAAAAGAATAAGTGTGAGAAAAGGGAGAGATGAGGGCATCATTAAAGGGTAATTTTGGTATTTTTCAACCTGGAACCTATTTTCACCTGTTTTTGTGTCGAAGTGACTAATGGGGACAACAATTTTTGTAATTGGTCCAGTATTGAGGGAGAACCATAGACTGTACGAAGTGGACATAGTCAAGAAGTGGACGTAGTCACCGTGATGTCACCCATTGGTTTGTGGAATGCCGTTTTGAAGCCTCGATTTCAGCATTTTGGCCATCGCAATTTTGTTTTTTGCAACCAAAAGTAACACATGACGGTGGAGCTAAGTACAACCGAACGCTGAATAAGACATTTTCATGCGACCAAAAAGGTTATAATGAACTTTCATGAACTGAAAACACACTGTGAAAGGGTTAAAGTTGTAAGACGAAAACACGGACAACTCCCAAACCGGACAACGCCGTGGTAGCGACCTGTCAATCACAAGGTAGCCACACCCTAAAGCATCCCCTGCTTTATGGTCTATTTGACTCTAAATATGACCATAATTTACTTAATGAACATCATGCTGTATTGAAGAAGACTTGAATCTAGCGATTGAGACCATAAACTCATGTTTACAATGTTTACTGAAGAAGTGGGTCATTTTGTCAAAGACTTCTATACAATCAGACTTCTTTTTGCAACCAGAGGAGTCACCCCCTGCTGGATATTAGAAAGAATGCAAGTTTAAGGCACTTCAGCATTGGCTTCACTTTTCAGACCTGGAGGTTGCCCACTGGGGAGAACGCTGTAACCGGCAGCCACAAAACAAGCTGTGAGGGCAAGTGAGCAGCATCAATGTAACATTACGTTCACTAAAAGTGCTTGTTTTTTCCGCTGACAGGCTCAGATTGTTATTAAAGGTGTCTGACAACATTATGAAAAGGACCCCACAGAGAAATAAAACGTTTTTCTTTCCTTTCTTTTGATCCGGTCTGTTTGTTATTGTGTCCAGGGCCCTCTCAAGGAGAAGTCTCGTTGTGAAATCTAAATATCTGTATACTCTGGCTCAAAAACCTCATCCAAATTGTGGAAATCATCTAAATATTCAGCCGTGACGTTGAAAATCTTTTAGATAACACTAAGCTACGCTTTCTGTACTCCAACACAACAAACTGCTCGGTTGGCACTCGCCATTCCACCATGGATGTATTCCACTATTCCACCGTTGTCTTGCGGCAACACGTCACCTCGCCAGACTTCTCCTTGAGCGAGACTCTTTCCAAAATGTTGTCAGACACATACAATAACAATCAGAGCCCGTCATGGTAAAAACAAACACTTTTAGTGGATGTATATGACGGTGCAAGCTTGCCCCAATAGCATCATATTACAGCCCCGGAGCAGCTGCTGTCTACAACGTTCTCCCTTAATACTGGACCAATTTCAGAAATTGTTGTCCCTTAGACACAAAAACATGGAAAATAGGGTGCATTAAAAATACCAAAGCCTTTAAGAAAGAATATGGTTGATTCTTAGAGGAGCCCATACCTAATGTGCTGGTGTAGAGGTTCTGCTCTTATTTGCAGTATTTTCACCCCGAAGATGCAGCTCAGATTAAAAATGACTCATGATTCATCTGAGGTTGAGCATCATAGATAGATGGTGAAAGGTGAAACCAAATCGCTGGCAATAAAAAAGACAATTTAGTTCCTAATGTGGGGGATTGGTCCTTTGTGACAGTCTCTATAAAGAGACTTAACGTCCCCCTCGGTGACTCCCATGTCCCAGAGCCTCGCTGCCACCTCTTCATACATATACATGGCTGCTAAAGAGATGGTTCATGAATACTATCAAGGAGTCTCCGATAGTATTGTCTGTGTTCCTACGTGAGTGTGTTTGAGAATTTGTGGTAATTTATTTTTTTCTCATCATAAATGCTATTACCAGCTGTATGTTTTCAGCTCTTTTGCATGATCATCTCAGCTCGCCGCCGTGTCATCTGAGCAGCAGTTGTCGTAACCAGTAAGGCTTCGTTTTTATCTAGAGATGTTCTGATAGCAGGGCTTTCCTGGCTCCAACTGGCATGGCCAATTTCAAAGGGGTCCCTTGACCTCTGACCTCCAGATATGTGAATGTAAATGGGTTCTATGGGTACCCACGAGTCTCCCCTTTACAGACATGCCCACTTTATGATAATCACATGCAGTTTGGGGCAAGTCATAGTCAAGTCAGCACACTGACACACTGACAGCTGTTGTTGCCTGTTGGGCTGCAATTTGCCATGTTATGATTTGAGCATATTGTTTTATGCTAAATGCAGTACCTGTGAGGGTTTCTGGACAATATCTGTCATTGTTTTGTGTTGTTAATTGATTTCCAATAATAAATATATATATACATTTGCATAAAGCAGCATATTTGCCCACTCCCATGTTGATAAGAGTATTAAATATTTGACAAATCTCCCTTTAAGTACCTTTTGAACAGATAAAAAATGTGTGAAATAGTTTGCGATTAATCAAGATTAACTATTTTAATCCATTGACAGCCCTAATTTTAAGTAATCCCCTCTCACACACTTTTACAAGACAGTTTTATAAGACAGACTATCCTTTTTATGAATAATTTATTTTGATTATTTTACTTCCCTAATTTAAATGATTAAATTTAGACGGGCGACAGCATAATGCTGCTGCTGCCTGTGCAACGCTTGTTAGAAAATAGTGTTTTCCATGAAGACTCCCGTCAGAGTTTTGTCGAGAGCTGGAGGCGGGACGAAATTTGATGGAGGCAGGCAAAAACCCTGGATACCATGTTTTTCTTCCTGGTTCCTGAACTTGCATGTCGGCCGATACTGCGTACCGATCCGATACCAATACGTTAAAAAAAGCTGTATTCTACTAACCCTGTATGGATGTGATATGATTGCCATCAATGGCCTGGCTCAGGTTAAACCCTTTGTAAAACTTGAACAAATACATACAGAGAATGAAATGTCATAGAACTTTCTTTTATTATGTAGTTTGACAGATTTTTCAGTGTAAAATATTGCCAAATAGCTGACATTTTGCTTGCTCTGGCGAACGTTACACTCTCCGCTAGCACCTGCACCGATCGGTACTGCGCATGTGGAACTCTCAACAGAGATGAGAAAGAATAGAGATGGCTCACTCGTCAGCTACTTCCATCATCGATTTCAGACACAGTGATAATTTTTTTCTGGAGCTGATGATGGACAGAGTGAGCCATCTGGCTTATTTCTCATCTCTGTTGAGAGTTAGCGAGTGTAGTGACACGTGTTGTTGTTGTTCCTGTTTAGTGTAAATGAGCTGAGATATGATATGATAACGTGATATCGGATCGGTGCATAGACTCGCATACTTGCCAATACCTGATCCAGCATTTTAGGCTGTATCGGATGCATTTCTGATACTGGTATTGGTACCAGAACATCTCTATTTTTCTCAGCTGTTGAGTATTTTTCTAAAACATCACTGCCTCTACAGGTAGCTTCACACCAAGCTTAGCTGGTAATGGTTTTCTCCCTAGTGGGAATATGTGCTTAAAAAAGGCTGAAGTAGGGTTAACCCTCGGTATTGTGTGTGTGTTTCTGTGTGTTCATGTGTGTCTGCAGGTTTTTTAATCTTTGTGTGTGTCCACGTCGGTGAAATCTTTTAATGCAACTGTTTATCAGAGGAAAAGCCTGAGGGCAAAAATCTCTTTCTCTCTCTCACACACTCGCACATATACACACAGACACACACACACACACACACACACACACACACACACACACATGCCCTTTAATGAAATGTTAGCTGCTGTAGAGTTTTGTAGCAGGCCTGTGTGTCTCCGTTGTGACTCTTTATCAGTAGTGACTTGATATTGTGTGTGTTCGGGGGGAGTTGGCGGTGTTCGACTGCAGCTGCCAGCCTTCTCTTTATTACGCTGTGCTGTAACTGAGCTGGAGCATTAGTCCCAAGCCTGCTCTCTCTCTCTCTCTCTCGCTATGTGTGTGTGTGTGTGTGTGTGTGCGTACCTGTGGCAGCTGTCATGAGCATGCTGTCTAATCATCTAATGTGTCACTCTTCACAGTGGAACAGATTCCATACTCTGGTCGCTGTCACTCCACCAGGGAGCCACCTCACCTCTCTGTTAGTTCGTCAATCAGTGTTTTAATCGCACCGCAGTGTCGAGTATTCATGTGTTTGTCAGGGACACAGCGGTCTTTACGTGTATACTTTAATATCTACAATACATTAGTTTGATATGAAGCAGCACTTGAATCCATCTTTACATTTTTACACCAATGACACATCCAGACAGACAGCTCACCAAACGTTCAACACATAAAGATGTATTTGTACATCTTGGATGCCTCTGACAGCCAACAGTAAGCACTCAACTTGCCTCATGCTTGTTGCTTTAACTGCAGTAACTATGAGTGGATTTTTTTGACACTGTGTCTTATTTTCCTTCCTCTTGAATCCTTTTTTCACACAGAGGAGAAAAAAAAGAAAAAAGCTGAGTGGCATCTTTCTGTGTCAGAGAGTCAGAGCAGCGTTTTTTAGATGACAAGTAAGCTGCCTGGAGACCAACTGGTAGAGGCAGCTTTCACACACTGTTTCAAAAAACATCTTCCACGTTTTGCTACTGTATACGACTTTCATATCGTTGTGTATGTTTACTTTGATCATCAAATCTGTTTAAGGTTTTGAGCCACAAAATCTCGCATTGAATTGGTGCTTTTCTTAATTCTTTCCCTGAGAACTGAAGAGATTTTTAGTAGATTGGATGGTATCTTTGTGGCTGTGACAGTATGTACAGTATAGCTTGATATTCATATTAATAAAACTATTTCTTTTACATTATTATACACATATACAATAATTATACTACATTTTACATCTTTTTTTTTTTCAGTCTCCGTATCTGAATTAGGGCTGTTAACAGTTAACCACTGAGAAAGTTTTTGAATGGTTATGCATGTCGGTCTATATAATAACTTAACTTAGGACACGGCATGGTTGAATACTCGATTCTGATTGGTCAATCGTAGCGTTCTATGGTCTGTTATTTCTTTATAGCAGACCGTTGCTATGGGCGCAGTTCTGATGTGGGACTCTGGCGGACCGTTCTTGTGTCAAATTGTTATTGATCTTCTTGATTTCTTAAGTAAGTAGCCATGTCATAAGCGGGATAATGTACAGCCAGAGGATCATTGTTGTGAAATAAACCCCTTAAGGGGTTTTCATGGCCCTTCGCATCAGGGTTTATTTCACAACAATGACCGGCTCACTCTACATTATCCCTTACATGTACGCCGAAAGGAAGCTTTGGCTATGTTAACCAATTGAGCTGTTCAGACAGGACACACCGCATATGTGTATCGTTTGTTCAGCTGTGTTGCTTAAATTAAAGAGCAGGTGAGAAAGCAGACAAAATTACTGAAAATTTTCAATGCAGAATCAATGCGTCATCTGATCGGCTCTTCTGATCGGCCTTTATAGAGACGACCGTTCAAACTATTTAGAACGAAAATCAGATGATAATGATTGGTGGCCGATCGATTGGAGCACCTGTGACCTGATTAATAGGGCTGTGTATTGGCAAGAATCTGGCGATACAATTCAGGGGTTTTGATTCAATATATTGCAATACTGTAAGCACGGCGATATATTGCGATTTTTAAAAAATCTAATTTTAGGAAAACTGTCATAGTATAAAGAACACATCCCCATGTGCATAAAATCCGAGTAAGATTTTTTTTTTTTTTTATGCAATCAGAACAGTGAGATCTGCATTTCTATGCAAATGAAATAAATTGAGTCAATGGAGCACCGGAGTAAAAGGAAAGCACCTCTTAGTTGTATTTAATGTAATTTTGCATTTTTTTTGTTAAAGGAGCAGGGTGTAGCATTTAGGGGGATCTATTAGCGGAAATGGAATATAATGTTGATAAGTATGTTTTCTTCAGTGTTTAATCACCTGAAAATAAGAATCTTTGTGTTTTCGTTGCCTTAGAATGAGCCGTTTATATCTACATAGGAAGCAGGTCCTCTTCATGGAGCCGGCCGCCATGTTTCTACAGTAGCCCAGAGTGGACAAACCAAACACTGGCTTTAGAGAGGGTCATTCACGTTTTCACATTGGCCACCGTAGTTCTCCTACACGCTTGGCAACACGGGAGAAGTTTCAGTTGGTTGAAATCTGCAACGTCACCGCTAGATGCCGTCAAATCCTACACACTGCACCTTTAAAAATGAGGCGGTAGTTACCGGTTAATGGGTGTCAGGTTATCAAAAGAAAAATGAACCCAAACTGACCTCCCTAATCTGAATCTTAAACATTCCCAGTGAAACATGGACTGCTGCTTCTATTGAGAATAGACGTTCCTGTCCAGCAGGAGAGGGAGCTCAAAGAGTTTAAACAGCATCTTGATGCGATGTTGTCAAAATAAAATCTTCATGACAGGACCAAAGTTATATGATTTTGATTAATTGGACCTTCGGCAATGAAAGACTTGATAATGACGGCGACTGGATTGCTGCTGGGGCACCACTGTGACAGGAGAAGGTTGGTAGTGTGTGACGAAAGAGGCCACGCTCTCTGACAGACCTCGCTGTCTAAAATATATGACTCCAGGTGATGCGCAGTGCTAATTAAAATTGATTACATAGCCCTGCTGGTTTTGTGCCCTTCAGTAATAGTTCTCCTCTCTCTTGTTCATTCATTCTCTCCACTTTTAACAGCTTTAGTGTATTCTTGTTCTTTTACTCCTTTTTCATTTGGTACTTTATTCCTCCCTTTGTGGCGAGCCAGTCGGCGATGCATCTGATGATAATAGTTAGAATATTGTCATTTATTACCGTTATACGGCGTGCACGCACAATCGCAGACAGACAGGCGCAAGGATTTCTCAGCATGACCTTATTAAAAGAAGTCATCATCATTGGAGGAAAAAAGCTAAGTACTTGTGGAGAAAATGACACCACTGCTAATGAGGACATTGCAATGACTTTCTCAAAGAGCATTAGAGACCAAGACGGAGAAGAGACGATGTAAAATGAGAAAAAGGCTGAAAGAACAACAAGACTAGGTCGAAACCTAGTATATGGCTGAACCCTGTTTGGTCAATGTGCTAAATTTTGTCCAAATTGTGACACAGATAGTTAGCGGTAGTGTCTCTAATGTGAATTCCTGGATATTAAATGTTCATCAGTAGTGGTTCCAGTAATATTTGTTTGTTGTGTACTGAAGTAGCATATCACATGACATGGTTGAGCTACGTTTGAGTCAAATAATTGAGGACTGCTTTAATTGAATAAATTCAACAAAAGGCTATAATCATGCTATTTTCAACCAGTCGTTGTTCTGGATCTAAAGTGTTATTGTATAATTAATGTTACTTTGTTAAACAGACCAGACCGAGGTTGCATCCCATGATAATTATGAACATGCCCTCAGCCTCACATGTTGGTCTTGGACAAACTGAAACCAGCTTTTTTATAATGTTTGTCTGTTGTCTGTGTTAGTAATGTGTGTGTCATGATGGATACTTGGATACTTGTCTTTTTTTACTGCAAACCAAATGTACCTACGGGCACAAATAAAGTAACCTGAACCTATTTTAGATTTAGTCTTAGTCTTAAAACAAAAATGGCTATTCATTTTAGTCACATTTTAGTCATTTTTATCCTTCATAGTTTTAGTTGAGGACAACTCAAAGGGTTTTAGTCCATTTTTAGTCCCTGAAAAGTCATTACATTTATTCAACTTTTAGTCAAAATTTTGTCTATTTTGTCAGCTATTTTTTATATCAAATGTCCTTTTTAAGTCATCAGATTATATTCAACATTTCAGTCATTTTTGTCTAACTCATTTCACATAATATCTTATCTTATCTTATAATCTGATGAAAATTACAGGGTGGATGGTTAAGCAGCGTTGCAGTTACTCCGAGGTCCGAAGGTTACAAAAATAAATAGAGATTTTGGTGATGTTTTTTTTATTTTTCAAACTACATCTTAGTCATCTTCTTTGTCATGATTGAAATCCTCACCGTTAGTGTTTAATGACATCGGCATCTCGTCATCTGTTCACCTTAGTCGTGGAAAAAAAGGTCTTTGACGAAGATATTTCGTAACAGTTTTCCTTAACGAAAACTGAGCGCTTCCATCGTCTCTGTCTCGCGCTCGTTCTACAACACACTCTCTACGCCTACACTAACGTTATGTACTGAACTACGCTATAGCGCACCCCCTAAATTTCTCAAGCGAGGCTTTCTGGGACGAGCTTTGTGGCAACAAACGCCTTGTTCAGCAACAACAACCATATGTTTTGAGGAAGAGGATCAGCTGATTGATCGTGGAGGAAAAGACGTCACCAGAGGAAACAATCTTGGACCTATTAATTTTGACACTTGACCGACCAATGGTGTAACTTCATCATTCAGTCGGTCAGTGACAGACTTTCGGTCCCCGCTTTGCTGCGGTGCAGCCAAAAAGAAAAGCACCAGGGGAGAACAGGTGGGATTGATTTGGTCACACGGTGACGGGAGAAGGGCCGCCGAGCCACGGTGATGCCCGCTGCAATAAGATCGGCTGCAGGCTGAAGAGTCCTGTGAAACCCTGGCAATGACAAACGGACCACAGATGGCTATACATCAGCTCCTCGTTCTCCTTGACCACCTGTATCTCTGAGCCATTCTGTCAACGTCTCCACCAATAGATTGATGCGGGAAACATTTTCCCTCCAAGCCTTTCCCTCTGTCTTTTTTCGTAGCTTTATTTTTCACTTTCTCGGCCCGTCTTCCTCTAGTAGTTCCGTTCACATCCTCTCATCGCTCCGCAGGATCCGCAGGTTTATGCTCGGGTTTTGATTTGTGTTTCTGTGTGCGTATGCAAGCAGCTGATAGTGTGCTTGTGTCTGTTTGTTTTGTGTACGTGTGTGCTGTGTGCATATATGTGTGTTTCTCTACCTGCCCAGGCTTGGGATTAAACGTCAGTCTCGTAGATTGATGTTCTCTCTGATAGAACGCCACAGCAGGAGTGAATCCATTGCAGCTTACAGATGGGAATAGAGAGACACACTTCAAGGAAACATATCGAATATCGAGTTCAGAGCGCACGAGTCGACGCGGCGCACGCACAGATTCAAATGCAGCATTTTCCTCACAAGCAAAGCGGTGTGTGTTGACTGTCGACGGTCCATATTCAACTTAGGATGAGCTTCTATGAGAGAGCATGAGCAGAAAAAGGGCAGGAGGTTAAATGCTTCCTTTTTCAGCACATGCAGGGGTCACACGCTGGTAATGTGCTGTGAGTGGCTGGCGGTGCGCCATGCGGAAAGGGCACACTTCTACAGTTTCAGCGAAGTGGAAGAGCGGGGGAGGGCTCGTGGGCGTGCGTTGGGTGTATGTGAACATATATGAGTAAGTGTAAGTGTATGTGCATGTACGTGTGAAGAAGAGTGAGTGATTCATGGCGGAGGCCAGGGAATGATGTTCCTCTGCTGCAGTTCTGGCATTCATCCATATTTTTGAGAACATTTTTATCTGACTCTCCTCTGTGGGTGACCTCTCTAATGTCTGTGTGTGTGAGCGTTTGTGTGTGACTTAACTATGCGGTCACGTCGGGTGGATGACACTAGTGTTGAAACAATTAAATAGTTGATTGATAAAGTGGGATACCTCCTCTTAGTTGATTAGTCGACTAATCAGTCGTTTTGGTCTTAGTTGACTAAGATGTTAAAAAAAACGCTTTACTTTTCTCATACCAGCTTTGCTGCAGCACTTCTTTTCACCCTCTGTCTGAAACGCTCTGTCTGAGCTCAGTCTGCTGTGATTGGTCAACCAAACCAAACTCTTCGTACTCCGCTCCAGATCCCCTCTAACTCAAATGTTTGAGGGCGTGCCAAACAAGCCGCTAGGCAGGTATTATGCAAATGTGTTACTTGGTGACATCACCACGTTACGAAAGAAAAGGCAGGACTTCAAGCGAGGCGTTTCAGGTAGTTCAGGAGCAGTGTTTCTTCCCTTTGGTGTGGACTAAACTATATAACACACTAAAGGAAAGAGAAAAAAGTCTTCTTTAAATCATTTATCAGGCAAAATTTACAATTTTTTACTGGTTGCAGCTTAAAAAATGTGAGGATTTGCTGATTTTCTTCTAGTTTATTTCACTGTAAACTGAATAATTTGGGATTTTGCACTGTCTGATGGGCAATGGGAGCAGTTTGAAAATATAATTTTGGGCTCTATGATGGGCTTTTTAAGATTTTGTTTTACAGTTTTCTGACAATTTCCCGACTAAACAAATAATCAACAGGTTAATCAATGTTATTTATTGACATTAGATGTAACAACCACAGTTAAACATTTGAATATCATCTGAATATGTCTCTTTTTCTCTTCCCTTGCATCCTCCTGGAACAGCTGTAAGAGGTTAGTACCGTTATCACTCTTTCTATCAGCACTGTTGTAAGCTGTGACGTATACTGAAAAAGCACTCTATGTGATAGTAGTATGGGTGAATGACACACAAAAAATAGCCTGGAGAACTCTTTTCTATGTCCTCTCTTGACTCTTTTTTTTTCATGAATGATGGGTTAAGATCCATAATGGCTCTAAATCCTTCTTGGGGGATTTTATGGCAGCAGACAACAGTAACAGTGTGTTTCCAGTACGCCCATAAGAGTCCCACAGTAATACTAGATTTCTCATTTCTGGACTGAAAAAGACCTGCATGCTACATTTACAGGCATTAAGTCAGAACTAGTCATGCTGGAAAATGTAATTCATTTCACAAAGTCGCATATTGTCCGGACTCTCAAGTTTATACATGAGCCTATCTGGCCTCTACAAATCCCCCCAAAAAGTGGAAACGTTCTTAGCGAGCGGCAGCAGAGGAGCTGTCCTTGGTGCTGAACTCACAGGAGATTTCAGAGCTGAGAATTTACTGCTTAAGTTTTTCTGCTGCAACACTGGGTAATAAATGTGCTGTTTGGGACACATGATTGTATCTGAGACATTATAAGAAGTCAGTCCTGCTTTTATCTCCAGTCGACAGTTTGTGGCAGAACTCGGGAGATGAAAATTTGTTGTTTCACACTTTTTTTTTGTGGCTTTTGCGACTGTTTGTCTAAGTTTCTTTCACTCGCTCTCGCACAGCCTGTGCATGCGTCTCTGTCTCCCTTCCTCCCTCGTTCTGATGTTGTCAGCGTGAATTTTTTTTCCACATTCAAATACTCGAAAAAATAATCAATCATGGTTCAACATGATTTCAACGTTTGATGATTTGCCTTATGCACTCACACTTGGGGAAATGTCTGTCAAACACACACAGACTGCATTAAATAAATATTAGGGCACTTTTGGTCCTCTGCCTTTATGAATACTTTAAGGCAGAGCTACGGATCCAAGCTGCCTGTGAGGAATGAAGCATTAGTTGATCTGACGCTGGCTGTGGATATATGTGGAAATCTGATTGATTTGGCTGAGTCTACAGGACAACAGCGAGTGTGGCAGGCATTGCATCACGGTGCTGCTGTCAGACAAAAAGGCCTCATACCTCCGGTGTTGATGTTTTATCGGTTCTGACTGGAATTGAATTGTGCTTTTTCTGAGCGCTGCTGTTGTTTTTTTTTATGACCGAAGGGCCCGCAGGGACCCATTACAAACCCGATGTGTAGTTTCAAAATGCCCATGCATCAATTGGAATATCTGACTGGATGTTCCTCACAAAAAAACATACAAGTCTTGAATCTGACAGCAGCAGTAAGGTGAGAGCACTGAGTGTGTGTAAACAGATGGTGGAGAGCAGAGATGGCAGAAGGCTCAGAACTGTCTTCACTTCCAGCTCGTCTCTCTCCGTGTACGGGAGTGTTAGCTCACATCACACTGAGAAATGCCTCCAGCAACATCTTTCCTGCTGGTCTGCATTCTTCAACACAGTCGATACAGCACATACAGTACACACACTACACACCATCTCTCTTCACACACACACTCTCCAAAGAAAAGAGATGTCTGCCACGCGTGTACCATATCTATATGCTGTTGTCCATCTGCCTTTTTTCTTGTTTGTACTTGTGTGCAAATGAGTCTGAGTGTGTGTTTATGTGTGTGCACGTGTTTCCCTGCTGTAAAGACACACTCATTAGATGTACATTCTGAAGCACACTAATTAACAGCCTCGTTAAGACTCAAGCAGCTCTCCCGCTGAGGCCGAGGAACAGTCAGACACACACACACACATACACACACACACACACACACACACACACACACGCTGATCTGCACGTAGGCATACATATACACTCATCAACATGCATATACATAAAGAAACATATCTGAATACACAAACAGAAGAAAAACAATAACATGCATGCACGCACACAGAGGCGCGGCTACACATAATGATGCACACGGGCTAATACAAACATCCCGATACACACTGCAAACAAGCTTTTTTAATCAAGACACCATCCATCATTATGAGAAAGCTGCTGCTTTTTTTTGCACGAGCATTAATGAAGGTTACGCTTCATGTATGGCGAGTTATTGTTAAACTGCAGTGGGAGTCAGCTGCTGTCAGTCCAGCTCACACATGTTACAGCACGTCTGGGTTCCCATGAAACATTTAACATGGGAACCACAGCAGCCCCTCGCACCACCCCGTCTCCCACGACCCCCTTTTTTTCACCACAATGTCGATTCAGTCATTGGCTATATTTCAGGGATTTATGCAAATTTGGTGCTAAATTGCTAATTATAGTTTATTGCAGTAACAGCACTGCAATTAGGAGAGGCCGTGGTCATGCGGAGGAGACACTGAGGTCAAAACAACATTTAGACACGCCAGAAATTGCTAAATTAAAGCAATAGCTTTGCAGGAATCTCCATAAAAGCTGTCCTCTCATGACTTAACTCACTACATTTCTGGCATTTTGGTTATAAAATGCATTCACTTAACTCTCTCTAGAGTCAGTGTTTGGTTTGTCTATTCTGGGCTACTGTAGAAACATGGCGGACTCCATGAAGAGGACCCGCTCCTTATGTAGATATGAACGGCTCATTCTAAGCTAAAGAAAACACAATGATTCTTAGCTTCAGGTGTTTATACACTAATGAAAATATAGTTATAAATATTATATTCCATTTCTGCTTATAGATCCCTGAAATGCTATACACCTGGTATTTAAATGTGTCTCGTATCGTTTAATACTTCCGGTGAATATAATCAAATTAATCTTATTTCCATATATGTATTTTGCATATACCCTTTGTTAACACCTTATTTTTAAAACTGCACGTAGTCAGACGTGTATGCCTCAACTAACTTCAAGTCCGTCTCTAGCTCTGAGCTCTCCCGTCAGCTCCGTTCTCTTTATCCATCCATGGTCAGCTCCATCGGGGCCGTTTGAATGCATTGAACATAAATGTCAGTATATGGGTGCTCTACAGTTGTAGCGTCGGCCCGTTTGACAACGGAGATGAGAGTGACGGCCGGCATGACCGCACGTTACCGTGATACGATAACGTTTCCTGTCCTTGACAGAGATAGCATGCAGCTTTAGCTGTGATGTCTAGCTCTGCTTTTCCTGGCAATGTGTGAAACCCAAAGTGTTTCCATAGTCTGGATTACCTACTTTGGATTTGAAATGTGAGGGTGCAGGTGTTATCCTGTTCTGCTTTCTTGTTTCGGCTCGCTGCGGCTTTGTTTGGTTTTGATCAAAACGTACATGACGTCACGTTACTCAGACTACAACAATACAAGCGGTAACTTCCTTCTACCTCCTCATAGGTTCAAAGAAGCAATTATATCAATTCTGGGATTACATTTTTTTATTTCAGAATCATAAAAAAAGAATCGTGATACATAAGTGAATCGGATCAATGCATTTTGGGTGCTTTTACTCCTGTACTTTAATGTGGTCAAGTACTAACCGATTGCAGTCCAATCACCCAAAACACATTTTAACACCAGGTGTAAAGGTCATTTTTGTTACCCGGTGTATCATTTCTGTTATTCGTATTCCTCAGTGTGTTTGTGTACAGTTGTTTTGTGTGACAGCGCTACGCTGTGCATGCTTCTAGGATTGTTCCCGTGTTGATGTGTTTGCAATGCTAATGCGATTTTTGAATGACATGTACCGGTAAATAGGTGTGAATGCATAAAGACTCTGAAGGGCATGTTTGTTTTATATGTCTCCCATTACGTCTAAATGTATATCTGTCCTCTCTATCTGTTTATATGATAGTAATGGATATGACAGAATAATGCATTTTAAATGCCTGACAGGGAGGTAAAACTACGGCTTCGTATTCTCTCTGTGCCTGTGGTTATGCATGAATTACCATATAAACACACACAGTACAGTACAACGCAACAACACACGGTAACAAACACACACAACCAGTATAAAGGCCATTTGCTACCTGCTGCATTCTGTCTTCATGACGCTGCTCTCACCAGGCAACTCACAGATCCCATAATTTAGCCCTTATCTCGCTGGCGGAGGTTGTTTGTAGGGGAATGTGTGTGTGTGTGTGCCTGTGGAGCATGCACCACTACCTCTGCACACTGTATTTACCGCCACCTTGATTTGCTCTATTGTTTGAGTCTTAAAGCAGTTGGCATTTGCAATCACTCTCTGCCACTTTGGCTAATTACTGCATTTCATTGAGTAGGTGGTGCAGTGAAAAGGGGAATTTGCAGGCGGCGTATTATAAAATGTAGGATGCTAAGTCAATCATCCAAGTTGCTCAGTTCAAATGTGAGAGTTTAACTTTGGTAATTATTGATGCAAAAAGCCGAGTGCTAGAGGTTTAGAGGAGGTGGGTCGGCTGGCCTTCAGCAAACCCGCATTTACAGAAGCCAGGAGCTGAAAAGCGAGATGGGATCAATGCTGCAGGTCTTATTTAGATTCCAATTGCAGCCATTTCTGATCAATTTGCGCCTCTCCACACCGGCAAACTGGGGCTCTGCCTTTGATCAATGGCCACACACACAGATGAGCTCACACACTCGGAAACACAAGCGTGAACACACTTTCACTCCGCCTGTTTTTTTGCTGTCACGCATGCAAACACGCACGCGCGCGCACACACAAAGCACGGATGCAAAACCATCCAAATGTGTTTGATCAATGCACCGCTCGGCCTGAGAGCAGGATCTGCGTTATTTCACGGTCTGTAGTTTTAATTGATCGCAGGATAAAATGATTAGTGAAGGAATCTTTCATGTTGTTGTTATTCTCCTTTTTTCCTGGAATTCATTTGCAAGGAGAAGCATTTGTCCTTGGATGTGTGTTTCTGTGATCTTGGTTTTGATCTTGAAACGCGTAACAGGTACGTGTTCAAGGAGCTTGCAGAATCCGGATGCATATTATGATGTCGTGCTTTGTGAGTCAGAAAATTATAGATTTATCTCTTCAATACGCAGTTTCAGTTGTATTCTCGCTAGGTTGACTCCTTAGGACGGCGGATGAGCCTCATTTTATCACCTACCATTACACCAAATTCCATTCTCTAATTTAACACTTTAAAGTTTCTTTAAATATTTATCAAATACTTTTCCAAATCCACCACTCTCCACATCGACATAAATTAGATCCACCGCACAGCACTTATTTAAAAGGAAAATATGTCACTTTTAAAGCTGGTTCACCTGTTACTCCCGTTATTTCCTGGAGCCAGGAGCAAATGCCAGGAGTTGAGTTTTCATTAAAACAAGATTAAGACTGGTATGTTAACTACATGCCAAATTAATCAGAGCACAAATTGCCTCCTAAGTTAAGATATGAGCGGCTGCTGACAAGCAATGCAGCATTTATAAGGCTATTTTTTAAACTGAGTCTGGCGCAGTGCTCACTCCACATAAAACACATCGGAGGGTACATTACATCACTTCCAGTAAACTTCACGAACAACGAGAACAATGAGAACAATGAGAACAAAACAGCATCACCATTTGTTTTTATCGAATATTCTACTCAGCTAAAAGCACAGAATCTGTCAGCACGTTTGGGTGTCGTTCACTACCGAGTCTGTTTGTAACCGGAACCAACAACGTTATCGTCTCCGCTCCACTCCGTGTGTGTGTGTTGAGAGGCTAAGCCCCGCACAAGGTGAAACTCAAGATTAGGGATGTCACGAGAACCGACACTTCGGTACCAAGTCAATGCTAAATTTCGAAATTTTGACGTTACTCGTTTCCATCGTATATACCGGGGATCAGAGCTCGAGACTAATGGCGTCCTGTCTTCCCGGGGACGATGTTATTGGTTAGTCATTGACCTGAAATAGTTAAGGTTAGGATAGGTCGTCGGGCAGCAAGTTTTCGCAATTTTGCGGGTTACCTTCTAGACACGACCATCCTGCTAGGCTAAATAACAGAGCTAACAGCTAACTTACAGAGGTTGCATTGATGCGTTCATGCTCTATTCGGTAAAAATTAGTATTGGGTCAATTATAACATTATCATGAAAATTAAGTTTTTGATGAGAACCTTGAGGCGGCTCATCAGAGATTAATAATACATTTTTCAAAAACCAGTATGCTAACGGTACTAAAAGAGTGTATGTATGTTGAAGTACATGGGATTTATTTTTTGTTTTTTGTTTTTTACTGTGGTATCGAATTTGGTATCTAGACTTGTGGAATTTCACGGGTGTTGGTATCGACTACTAAATTTCTGGTATCATGACATCCCTACACGAGAGCAGAGGATATTAATGATCGGGGAAACACTGATTCTCTGCGGTGCATTTTACTTGAATTATTTCACTCATTTTGATAAGAAAATGTTCTAATCTGATTGATGCATACAGTATATTACCTGTTCATATTCATCATACAAGTAGTCCGTTAAAGTTCAACATAGTGCTAGCTTCCCATGGGCAGAAGAGTGGAGGGTTAAAGGTTTAATCACCGTGATGTTGAGATGCCTTTGAACAAGACACTGAGCTGTAGAGCTGTAGCAGTGGAGAGAGGCCAACTGTATACAACTTGGCAGACTGTGAATAGTGTAAATGTGTAGCTCTTTGAAGCGCTCTCACAACTTTATTGTATCCATATGTGTGTGTTTATAAAGAAGAAGAAGAAATAGAGGAAGACATATTTGTAAGTGGGAAGTGTTAGTGATCGTAGATTACCGAGAGGAAAACCTTTGTTTTGTTAAACGAGCAGCAGATGACCTCGGACGATTACAGATGGCTCCTCACACAGATGCACTGACACCCACACAGCGGCCCAAACTCCTCCCGTGCTCTCTTCCAGCGTGCGTTTGTGTCAATATGTTTGCTTTGTTTGGATGCGTCAGTTCATTTTGTTGACTTATTTTCTGCATCAGAAACAATCGCTGCGGCAATTGGGAAGGGGATTAATTTTATGCAAATGTATGCAAATAACTGTGACACAGAACTCCATCCGCATCGGTTCTATGCAAATTATGTTTGCTAAACAGGCGTATTGGAAGGGGCCCGCATTTCCCAGCCCCCTCACATCCCACCC
>CAKAKR010033696.1:0-25960 GCA_916700685.1 Adelosebastes latens
ATAGTTTTAATAAGTAACGTTAACTAAATAAAAATGTAAATTGAATGTAAATAAAAGTTTCTTTTTTTTTGTATGACAACATGAGAGCAGTTCGTATTTGACACATACGTTAGTAATTTTTATTGTAAATATATATATATATATATAATTTAAATGAGTGAAACAGCGCTTCCTCTGGACTGCAGTGTTACTGTGTGTGAAGGAGAAAGGTATACAGCCTACTGCCTCCAGTGAAAAGGTGTGAAGCTGCAGCCTTTAATTAACCAAATACTAATTAGCCTCACCAGAAGACTGCACTGTGGGTGCCAACTGCCATTAAAACCTCAAAGAAGAAGAAGAAGACTGTCACTTTTGAAGTCAAGCCACAGTAAAACTGTCAACAATTAACTAACTTTAGCAACGTTGTAGAATTTAAATGTTATCTAGTTTTTGTCAGTGTTGGTAATGATATTAGTTATTGAGGAGTTAGCTAGCTAGCTTTGCATGGAAGGTGGAGACAACAGCAAGCCCTGGGGGCCTTGATAAAAACCACTACACCTCCATTAAGCTAAGAATAATGGCCTCTTCAAAGAGCGTGACCCAAACCCTGTTTTTATTGCTGTCTGATGTGGCTCCTGAGGCTTTACTGGTGGCTAAATGCCTGCTGTGGCTTTGTCTATAATTTACTGGCTGTTCATTTGTTGGATGTTAAAGTGTGCCTGGCCTGTACTGTATACAGTATATATTGAAGCTGCTGTTTAATAGCCTGCAGTCAGCAGGGACACACAGTCTGCTGAGGCTCTGACTGAATGCACCTCCACAGTGTTGCTCTTCTCAGGAGTCATTGTGTGTGATTTGTGGTTGAGCTGTGCACAGGGTCTGGCTGCTTTTGTTTCTAAGCTTGATAAGCTATACAATGACTTTTAGTAATCACATAATTTGTATGACAAGGAGTATACATGAGAGCAGTGTGATGTGTCATGTATTTGATATACATGCAATAGTCATTTTTTGAATATGCATGCAAAAATCTGAATCAAGATTGATTCAAAATAAGATCTATTAATTAATTAGTTAATATTTGCACATTACATCAACACATAACTCTGTTAGTAATAACACATCATTACACATCTGTGTCAGTCTAGCTGACACAGTTACTGTGTTAATAGCCTTGACACAATTAACATAACATGTGTTGTCCCAAATTCAACTCATTGATGTGTAGGATTTTAACACAGGTTGTGTTGATATTGACACATCCTTCGTAAGAGTGTAAGCCTTGCAATACTTTATACAATCCCAGCTGGCATTGAGCGAGGGCTAAATTAATATATATATATGCCAATTTACTCTGGATTTTTTTTTATTCTTAAAATAATAAATCATACAACAGTAAAAAAAAAAAAAATCTTCAAAATTAACAGGAATTACATTTAAAGTTTAAACCTTTTTAATGCACCAACAAAGTGGTAAAAACTTAAACAGAAATTAAAACTACAGTATATTGTATATAAACATAGAAATGAATGGAATAGATTGGCCCCATTGTCACCGATATCCGAGCCAGCTATTTGAGTCAGTATCGGCCCGATATCCGATCCGGTGTCAGTGTTGGTGCATCCCTAATTTTGTCTCCATCATTTATATCAATGAGGGTAGACCAGTGCCTGAATTAGACCAAAAAAGGTGCCAATACCCTAATTCAGCAGTTAAATAATCATCATTGCATGATATATTTATATATTTATACATACTGTATATCTTGGTAATATATCTCACTTCAAATGCATTTCATTACATACATTAGGCCTACATATGACACACAGTTTGTACATAAATGTATATTTGGTTAATAAAAACTTTTTATGTAGCTATTGATAAGAATCAAACTGTGCACACATATAACATTGCATATACGCTACAATAAAACCAACTTAAATTTAAAAAATATCTACAGATTAAATTGGATAATGAGAAGAAATATCAAAGGCATTTTCAGCTTTGTTTTCAGCTTTTTGTCGGCAACACACCCAACCCATCTTGAAACACGGAGACTGTCACGTTAACCATTCATATCTATACAACCAATGTGTTTATGATTAAATTGTTAACAAGAGCACAACATTGCTTACCTTAATTTTGCTCTCAAAGTGCACAAGATTGATTCATTTAACTTTAAAATGTAGCCTCAAAAGGGTAGGGTGAATATTCTGTATTTTTTCATATTGCATTTTATATATATATATATATATATATATATATATAAATACTGTATAGCAGAAAAAATATTAAAATGTCAGTTTTTCCCAACATGGTGCAGCACTAATTTGTACATTAGCAGGGATGTAGCACAGCGTAAAGTGAAAGCATGCCCTGTTTATTTTAATGTGAAAGTGCAATAAAAATATGCTGTTAATAAAATCAATGAATCTCTAATAATCAATATCATTTCTACTGGGAAGAAATGACATCTTAACCAAACATAGTGATGAAAACAAGCGTTCATCATGAAAATAAGCTTAGACTGAAAATCTGCTGTTTGGAGGCACATTCTTATCGATCTTATCAAACTATGTTGTCTTTCATATTCATCCAGTTGTGCATCCGGTGCAGAAATGTGTTTCTGGGAACTTCTATGAAGAAATGACAACTTAATCTAGTACAGTGATTAAAACAAGAGTTTTTAATGAAAATAAGCTCATAATGAAAATCTGCTGTTTGGAGGCACATTCTTAAGACGCCTCCCAACCAATCGGGAGCATTTATTTTCCGTGGCTATGGTACAAATAAGATGACTATCTTTGAGGAATTGTCAAAACAGTGAAACAGATGAGGAAAACTTAAAAGAATCGCAAAATAATGTTTCAAAAAGCATGAATCAATCACAAATGGCTTGTTTTCTGTGAGCAGCGTGCTTGGAGCATGTTAGAATTAGCAAGCGAGCAGCGTCGGGTCTATGCGGTCCCTCCGCCAGGGGACCAGCTATCTAGCCAGCCAGCCGTCTCCGGGAGCTGCGTCGTTCTCTGCAACCACATATTTTGTTGTCACCATAACAACTAACAACAATCACTATTTTCTTTTGTACTAGTCAAATTACCACAGCAAACAGTTCAATGAGCCTTCTACTCCTATTTTATTTCTATGCTCCACACACACCTCCCTTGTTGCTAAAAGTTGCAGATTGATTGATGGATGGATGTCATGATATTATTGGTTGAAATTGGTTCGTACTAACTTACGTAAGCACACACTGTATTTTGTTTCACTGGGAAAAAAAAAGATGATTGGATTTAGATTGGAGAAATATGAAGAAATTGCTCTTTTGTAATTTTTTTGTGCACATATTGTTTTAAACAGGTTCACAATATAACCGGGGACGTGACCTAAAAGGGTTAAAAGGGCATTTTTTATTCCATCTGGACTTTAAAACCAACCGTTTTGTTTATCTAAGAATCAATTCTAAAAACTCAAAGCCCTTTTGAAGAAAAAAGGTTATCACTTTCAAGGTCATAAAGATAGAAGTAGCCTACAATACCAGACGCAGAGCAATGCACAGTTTTATCTGTAGTAGTAGACGAATTATCAGTAAGACGAAAGAAAGTACCGCAATATGGATAATGTTTACGATATTCTCTTATAGATTGCTGGATAGTAAATCCTTATCTGTTTGTGCGGGCAGCCTTCCTGTGTCTTGCTGCTGTTTGAGTAAATTAAATTGCGGCGTGTTTCGTTGATTATAGTTTCATGGGATTCAGTGAGACAGACTATTGGGCACCATGTGAAGATGTCTGACATTCCACTCTGTGACATTTGGACTTGAGACAGAAAGAAAAATCACATAGTCAGGAACGCTGGTTCCACAGCTTTGTTGTGCTGACATACGTGATAAGGTCACCCTCATAATGTGACTGAGGGCGTTTCATTAGCATGGAAATCTTCGTCAATGGCTACCTGTCATCACATACAGTAGGATGAAAGAGAGAAAGAAACACTTGGATAACTCATGTGTTTTGTCTAAAATGGATGTTATTACCATTTTCCGAAAGGTGTGGCATTCTGCACGCTATAAATAAAGTGTCTGTCAGCATGCATTAGCATCTTCTCAGTGCACATTCTTTGAAGTCAGTCCTGTGAGATTCTTATAACATCTGCAAAGCGACCAAAGGCAGGAAAATATCTAATGATAAGGTGCAGTGTTTCGATGTGAGCACCTGTTTCTTTGATGGTCGTGATCTTCATTTGTCTTCATTTGGAACGATGATGAATCTGCTTTTTTCTGAGCTGTTGTTATTTTCTCTGCTGTTATCTGATCTGCAATAGAAGTCCTTAGGGCAACTTATTTTCATTATTCCTTTACTTGTTTTTAGTGAACAATGAAAAATGGCCATTACAATTTTCCAGAGTTCAACTCATGATGTCTTCAATTTGTTTTTGTCCGGCCATCAGTCCAAAACCCAAAGTTCACATGCTGCGTCTAAAAACACGTGGAAAACGCCAGCCGTGCCGCTTTCATCTTTTTTATCCAAGGTGCTTGGCAGGTTGTGCTCCTGTCGCCCCGTCTGGTACTAAGATAAGATAAGATAAGATATTCCTTTATTAGTCCCACAGTGGGGAAATTTGCCGTGTACAGCAGCAAAGGGGGATAGTGCAGAAACAAGAAGCATCAGTAAAAACAAAAATCAAGATACAACACAGTAAAAAAAAGCTAAACAAAAGTAGACAGACATATAAAATATGAACAATTTAAATAGAAGGAAATATAAAAATAGGAACAATATAAACAAGGGGAGTATTAAAAATTGGTACAAAATATAACGTATTGACAATAAACAGACTATTAACACAATTGCACAATTGGAATGAAATTGCACCTGAAAGTATTGCACAGTATGAATTGAAGTTGAGTAGACAGTCAGTGTACAGTATAGTGCAGTTATTGTCAGTTTTTGGTGTGTATGTGGTCTACTGGAAGCAGTGCTGATTGTGGAGTCTGACAGCCGCAGGAAGGAAGGACCTGCGATAGCGCTCCTTCACACACTTCAGGTGGAGCAGCCTGTCGCTACCAAAACCTACGTGCTGCGATGACAATGACGAAGTTGCGGTAATTTAGCAGTAAAAGCCTCACTATCTAAACTAAACAAAGTCAAAACAAAGATAAATGGATTTCCAGCATCGTAAATCCCTCACAGTAACGTTACTGCTCGATTTGTCAGTCTGGCTGACCTTTCAACCGGATATTGTGACGTCCTCGGACGGAAAGGGTGAAGCAAGTCAAATAGTCCGTGGGAGAGGGGGATGTGACGGTGTTACCGATCAAACCGGATTTTACAAGAAAAGATGACTTACTTTGATCTTTATCGTCGGGTGGCTGTGTGTCTGGCTTCTACAGTCCAGCTTTCGCTGCGGGGCCGCAGGTTTCCACCCGGCGCTGCTCCGCCACGCACACCAGCTGTGACCGCTCCTTCCTCCTCACAGCGATCACCTCATTAACGTTATGGTTTCCCTTTAAGCATTTGGTTTAAATCTGAAATATTGCCAAATAGGCGCTTTGGCTTTTCGCTTTGACACCAAATCCTCCACCATCATCTTGTCTGTCAACTCTCTCTCGTGATGTGTGTGAAATCTGAGTCCATGCTGAGACTCCATACGGAGCAGACACTTTCACTTACAATTATTATCTATTGATAACACGGCGCTGATATGCGAAAATTAACTAAATGGATTTTATTTCTGTAAAAAAAGCAAAACGACGGTGGAGGCGTTGGGAAAGTTATGTAATCGGTGTGTGCCCGACCACCGTGTAACACCGGTAACACCGACTACTGCGGCAAGCCTACGGTGGGACAGATGTAAAGCTCTGAGCAGCGCTGCACTAAAATGATTAACTTCTCCCACATATATTTACCGTAGACTGATATTTGTGGAAGAAAAAAAAGATATCTGCCAGCTGTGATTTGGTTGTTCCTCGTCACATGACATGCGGCGTGCACTGCAGCGTTTCGAAGGTTTACTGGGACAACAGCCGTCGCGCCATGAAAAATAGGCTCATGGGAAACGCTGGCTCTTGCGTCTCTACAAAAACAATGGATTCGAGGGCACAAAAACGCGGCATGTGAACGGCCCCAAACACAGCTGTTTTTGTTGTGTGAGCCCTCTTATAAATAAATAAATATTAATAATAATCAAATAATAAATAATATAAATAAAATGATAAATAATGAACATACAAAATTTATAATAAAACAAAATAGAAATTTAATAAATGAACAACTATCTCTGGTCGCACTACTTGTTAGTTGTGCTAACCCGGATCTCTGTCGTTGGTGTGCACCCTCCTGCCTCACACAGCGTGTTCAGAGATCTTTGTCTTTGCGTTGCAGTGTGAAATTTATCGCCCAGGGTCAAACGGAGCCGAGCATCCAGGTGGAAAACTTGGCTTTAAAGTAGACAAGGTGAGAAGTCGTGTTAGCTCAAGGACTTAAAAGTCCTCTTAGTTGGCGGGCTTCACTGACACTTGAATGATTTACGGTCTGCCGTCCCAAAATAAGCTTATCTGCCTTGTTTGTTGTGGGCCTCATCAATGAGTTACAAGTGTACCGGGGTCATAGGTACCAGGTCATGTAAATGAACAGGGGTGACAACGGTGACCTTTCACCATACAAGCAAAGTTACTGTTTGTCGGTTGCTGGGAAACTAGACTGCAGACCTCCAGCAGAAACCCTACCTTCCACCTTTAACCTACAGTGACCTGAGAAGGTTTGTAACATCCATGTCAGATCAGGCTTCAATCAGTCTCGTATTTGTATAAACTGAGAAAGCTACAGAGAAAGTTTGGTGGTTTGACTCATTAAAGAGTCGAATCTTTGTGAAATGCAGAGCCACCAAAGTTCCCATGAAACATTTAAATCTAATTTACAAATTGGCATTAAATTTACCGAGCATATTCATACACTTCCTAAAAATGTAATTTGCGCTACATGTTACTCGGTGCAGTCCAGCCATAAATACACAACGCTTCACATTACGTTTTAAATAGGCTTATTTATTATTTAGACATCCTAGTTTGAATTCTGCACTCCATGAAAAAAACCTTCAACATATTATTCTGGCCTCAGGGTTAGATTTACTGGGCGGCAGTAGATCAGTAGCTCAATGACCGGCTCGCTGTACATTTACCCTTACTTATTAATTAGGCCTACTTTGGGTTTGATGTTCAGTTCCAGATTTATATATTTATTTATGTATTTATTACTTTGGGTTTGATGTTCACTTCCACATTTATATTTATTTAGATATTTATGACTTTGTGTTTGATGTTCAGTTGCAAATTTATATATTTATTTAGGTATCTATTACTTTGGGTTTGATGTTCAGGTGCAGATTTATATATTTATTTAGGTATTTATTACTTTGGGTTTGATATTCAGTTCCAGATTTATATATTTATTTAGGTATTTATTACTTTGGGTTTGATCTATAGTTATAGATTCATTTATTTATTTAGGTATTTATTACTTTAAATCAAATATTATGTTAAGTACATGGCAACAGCAGCTGATTCAAGTCTGTTTAAAATTTGTACTTGCCTCCCGTTGGCTCCAAGCCCAAGTGTTGTTGTTAGCATGCTCTACCCATGATGCTTTGTTATGTCAAAACTTAACGCCCTTTTGGCACAGACCACAAACCTGTGGGTCGTCATTTCAGTTGTGTACTTTTGGAACTGAAAAGATCTCACTGAGAGCTTTCATTTGATATATAATACTCATATTTGCCCAAAATGGCACTTGCCCCCCTTTGGCTCCAAGCCCTTGTGTTCATATAGTTGTGATAAATTTTAAGGTTCCCATGACTGTACATACTAATTCCCTAATAATGTCTTTTAAGTGGAAGTGGATAAAATCAGTGAATGAGGGAAGGAGAGGGAAATGGAGAGTACTAAGAGAAAGAAATACTCAAGCAGGGGCAAAAAATGGTTGAATGAATGAATGAAAACTGATGAATATTAGCCTAGTTTACACCAGAGATTCACAAAAGTTCACGCCAGAGGGGCGAATTATTAGTCAGTAATAGATAGTTTTCTTTCCTGAGAATTAAAAGTAGGCCTATTTAACTTAAAATGTGATTGCAGTGCACTTATTTTATTTTCATTCTTTAAAGTCACCAGAATGCAGGACGACCCCCACACACCCCCCCGTTTCAGTTTTGAAATCCTCCCTATTTTTAAGGTCTCGAGGCTGGCAAGTATGATTTCACATACTCCATCTCCATGATAACTGCACAGCAGGTATGTGTGACAGCAGAAGCCCCGAAGCGAAGCGTTCAGGCCGACAGCACATCGCGCTGCATTGAAGGCACATTGTGACTGATTGCTTGACAATTACACTCTCCTCCAGTCAAGCTGACGCATCAGCCTCTGGCTCGGCTCATAGGGTTGACACGTTCTCACTTTGATTTCCTGTGTTGCTTCATTCTCACACTGTTCCAAAGTAATTACCAGATCGGCTGCTCCATCTTTCCTCTTTGTCCCAAGATTACCCCGTCACAAAGAGACGTTTAAACGGTAAATGACGTGCATTTATATAGCGCCTTTCTACCACCTTCTTCCTACACTGATGGCAGAGGCTGCCAACCTGCCCATCAGGATCTACTCTAAATACTCACTCACACACTGATGCCGCAGCCTTCGGGAGCAATTTGGGGTTAAGTATCTTGCCCAAGAACACTTACACATGTTCCTATTGGCTCTTCATTCAACGGCGGCAACTGTCAATCACTCACAAACTCTCTCTTTCTCATTTTACAGCTAAACAGTACACTACAAGATATTTCTGAAAACATTTGACATTTGGCATTACAGTAACAGAATATTGATTCATATTTGATCAGCGCTGCCTAGTTTGACTGTTTGATCGGAGTTTGCGAGTGATTGACAGCTGCTCCAGCTCGGCTCTGATTGGTTGTTTTCCTCCGTTTTATAAAGATAACTTGTTTTAATCACATTTGCTCTCATTCTACCCACTGCATCTTTTACCTGACCTTTTAAAACTCCTTATCCTGGAGCAATACTTTACTCCGTCTACATCTCCAGCTTCCTCTAATGTTGTAAATAGAGCATAGTGAACACATTGTTACAAACAAAAAGCCCTTTTAATTTTCTGTACATTTCCTCAAAGACACAGCACCAGTGCAGGAAGGAAGTCAAATCATGTCAAGGGGGATAGATAGCTGCGTTAGATGCCGTGTATTTGTAAATCACATTACATCGAAAATTGGTCAGAGAGACTAACAACAGCCTACTTTTGGTACATTGGATTTCAATTTGGAACTCAATTTAGGATATCAAATTGGATTGGCACTGGGCTTGACATTCTGCGAGGGATGGCGCAGTGTGCCCGTGGTACGACATGCACTATAGAGTCCATGATGCATGTACTTCTGCAGCAGACCAACATGTTGCAATCAGACACAGCAGAAACAAAAGCAATGAGTTGTCATCTCACTTTATTTAATAACCTAGATCCCCCCACCACCAAGGGTTATTGCATAAAAAAAGAAAATCTTAAATTGTACAAAAAACCAGCCACTCAGCAAAACGAGGTCAAAAAGAAAATGTTGCAAACTGGATGTTTCCTCGTTCAAAGCTGTACCTACTTTTTGGGGCGGACAGTTGATATTGAATATGTCATACATGTTTGACACTGACATGACTCTGTTGTTTAAAGTGAAAAAAACCCATCTCTGAAATGTACACATATTGAAAATTAATAGACAAAATAATGCACCATGGATTTAAAGCATACTGTAAGTGGTAAACAAACAAAAAACAACTACAGCATTTGCAGTGAATATAAACATAATAAATAACACTGGATACAAGAACACTGTAAATATTATGTACATAGAATTTCAGGGCTGAACAAAGTCAATGCATAGCAAGGCTCCTTAGTACCACCACAGTGCTGCTAACATACAGTAATCAGTCTTGTAATTCCACTATCAAGAATTGCACCGAGCAGAGGGTCTGAAACAAATTATTGCACCGTGAAGCAAAAAACAGGAACATCAGGGTGAAGACATTACAATTAGCTTGTAGAGTAGGAATAGTTCTAACTTAATTTGCTTTGATTATGATCTATTGAACATTGTTGACCTGCCTCACAGCTACAATCACAAGTCTGCTCACAACTTGAGTTCATGACTATCAGAGCTCCAACGCTGTAAACCATCTGTGCAGTAACAAAAGGGATTTTTGGTAAGTCAGCTATTGGCCTCTTTACGTGCTCTCAATCAGAGCAGAGAATCGTTTGTTTTAGGTTTTGCAGGTGAAAAACGCGAGGCGCACCAAAGTGCCTTTTTGTTGCCCGATTAGACAGAGCGTTTTTTGCAGTTTGTTGCATCTTTTTACTCTATATGTTGCTAGGCAACCACCAAATGAGTGCTACCATTACCTTATGGTGCCTTCAAAAGGGGTCGTGTTCACCGTGTTGACAAGAGAAGTCCATATGAACGCCCCCCTCTTGTGGTATTCATGACATCGTAAGTGGAAAGGTTCTAAAAGCTCAGAGCTCACGAGTTGTGACGTGTTTGTTGGCGGCGGCCATGGAAGTTAATTGTTCGGTGCATAATAAGTTAATATATTGTTTTTCTGTGTGATTTTATAATAAATCCGAGGAAAATGTTGATGTTGCATTTCCTACATTGTGTTACCCACTTGCTAGCTTGCTAAATTGGCTTCTAGACGCCGACGGTAACGTTAATATTGCCGTTGCTTGGCAAACTACGAACTGTACGCGACCCAAATAGTTAATAGTAGAGCTTAAATTAATGAAAACAACTTACCCGAAATCTCAAGTACCGCACTAATTTGCCTCCTGCTGTTTTCTGTTCTTTTTTCAGATCATGGAAACGACGGTTGGTAAAGTCATAAAGCTCCTGGTATCCAGCAAAAGTCACCACAAGGAGAAAAAACACTAACGACGTTGGGCGCTTTTTGGCTTTATTTTGAATTTTTTTCAATCCGAGTCGTTCAGGGCACTCCTTTAAAAACGCAAGGCACTCGGCAGCGCGCAAAACGCTACAATCTCATTGAAAACAATTACATAAAGCCACCCCAGGCTGCTAAAAACACACTCGGTCTGATCGGGGCCTTAATCATCGGGTTCTGGGTTTAATTAAGGTCTTGAGGAAACCAGCGCGAAGAGATTTGAGCATGTCTGATTTCTGTTCAAGTTTCAGTTTGTGTACTCGCTCTCAGCAGGCTTAGATGACGGTAGTAGCTACAGAGAGATGCAGAGTATTTTTTTGCCTCAGAGTGATCACAAGTGTAAAAGCTGAAGAAAGTGAATACAAAGGCTACTACAAAACCTTGAATATGTGGAACATCCCTGTGTTATTTTCGTGCCAGTAAGCTAAAACAACATCGTCACCGTGGAGCAGGATGAATGTGGAGATCTGTTTTCTGCAAATGTGCTGTGAAAAATTCCCCCTGTAAAGTGGAAGGAACATGAAAATGAGGAACACATGATGAAGCCTGATGCTGAGGAAGAGCGTGCGTCATTGTTGACCGTCACATTGAATGGTTGTTGTCCTGGTCAAAGCGATGTGTGTGGGGGTGGCTTTACTAACACGAGCAGGAAGAACATTCATCTTTTAATGTGGCTGTTGTGTCTAAAGGATGGGAGACAGCCGTGGAGATGTGAAAGGGTAATGTGACAAAGGGAGTGAGATAATAGTCTGTAGATGGGATCCCAATGGGATTTTGAGGTGAAGGCAGCTGTGAGCAGAGGCCGATGATGTAGTGGCAGGAAGTGCCGAGCGAGATCAATAAAGATTAGATGACGTTGCTGCAACAGAACAGAAGCCTGGTGTTGATGTACGGTGGAGTGGAGGGTTATTTTGAGGCCCAAACTCTGCAGATATCATCCCGCCTTGAGGAAATCTGGGGAACATGTCATTTCCTTTAATTGTCCGAGATACAATCATTCTGTTTTTAAAAACAATAACACACAGGCGTGAGTCACATCTTTAGTGAGGAAAAAAAAAATCCAGTGATAAACAATGACTACACATAGAAAAACAATTATTTATACTGCAGATCTACGATATGTGAAATCACATTCAGATGAAGCACACACACACACACACACACAACGGCATCTGCCATAAGCTTTAAATAGATTTATCCCAAATTGGCTTTGTGCTTATTGTTACATGAGTTTCGTGTGCGGATCAACATTTCCCTTCTTTACATGATTAGTGTTAAATCAACTGGGCCATGCCGAGCAGCCTGCAAACAAGTGAATAAATCAAAAGAGTAAAATGACAATTGATTACACATTTCTAAGGGGGGAAATGCAGTCTTATCCTGGAGCATTAAAGAGCTCTATAAAAGTAGTCCAGCTATAAATTACAACAATGTCAATCACCACTTAATATGCGCTCGATCTCCTCTAGTCTCTTCAAGGCAGCTGCCCTTTTTTTCTCTATATCTTTAATCTCTTTAGTGGACTTACCCTTAGTCCGCTTGTCAGACTGGCTACTGTCCAAAGACTCTGATTGGTCCACGCCCACACCTCCGAGGCTTTCTGCAGAGGATTTCCGCACATTCTTCTCATCCCCAGCCCCATTTCCAACAGCATCGGCACCCCTCCCTTCCTCCTCAACCTCAGCAACCTCCTCCGCCCCCTCCTTAACTCTCTTCGGCTCTTCCTCCTTAGCCGATATGGTGGCTCCCCCTGCTGCGGCGGTAGTAGCAGTAAGCGGTTGCCCTGCTGCGCTCATGGCAGCCATCTTATTTCGTACAATACTCAAGTGACGGCGCACGTACTCCTCGTTTGGTGCCAGGGCCAGCGTTTCCTCCAGGCAGCGCTCGGCACGCGGCAGGTTGCGCTCCTCAAAGTAGACCACGCACAGGTTGTGCTTTCCTTGCACATTGGTGGGGTCCATGCGCAAAATGCGCTCAAAGCAGGCTTTCGCACCGCGTGTGTCCTTCTTGTGGTTCATGAGGATGTCCCCCTTCAGGATCAGGCCCTTGATGTGCTCCGGGTGGTGACGCAGCAGCTCGTCCAGCGCAGGCAGCGCATCCACCTCGCGTTTGGACTGAGAGTAAAGCAGCGCCAGGTTGAACAGGGCACTGCGGAAGCCTGCCTGCAAACCAATGGCTTTACGCATCCAGCGCTCAGCTGCTGCATTTTCATTGGCATCCATGGCCAGCATGCCGAGGTTGAAGTAGCCGTTGGCATCTTCGGGCTCCTCCTCCACGTAGGTCAGGAAACGACGGTTGGCCTCGGGCCAGAACTTTGGCTCACCTGCCACAGAAAGAAGAAATATAAGATAAGGTGTCATTTGATTTTATAATATTCAACTACCGAGGTTTAGGGAGACACCGTCTATCGCTGCTATTGTTCAGAACCTTCAGATTTCAGTTGAGAATTTAATTTAAGCTTCTCTTAAAGTTGGCCAACTCCGTAATTGCTAGAGGCAATTGGTGTGATTCAGAAAAGTGAACACATACACAAGCGGAAGTACGAATGTGAGTAATGAGAAGAAAAGAATTTGTGGCATGTTTGGAGCTCAGCCCACTTCAACATCTGTGTGCACCGGGCCACCTGCTGCTGAAAAAAATCAAAAGTTAGACGAATTAGGTGACAGAAAACCCAGCTCTGGACATTCAAAGAGCTTTCAGAATGTCTGCAAAGCATTTCTGAGAGAGCTTGTACTGGCAGCGAGGGGTTACACAGTCCGTAGCGCTGCAAGGAACGGATATGACGTCACGTTACTCAGACTACATTAATAAAAGCTGTAACTTCCTTCTACTTCCGCATAGACTCCAATGAAGCAAATATATTGATTCTGGCATTAAAAAAATATTTCAAAATAAGAAAAAAAGAAATTGCGATACATGAGTAAATCAATTTTTTTTCCCCACCCCTTTGTTATTTATATAAACAAATAAATAGCTACGGAGAACGCTGTGAAAAAAAATATCATATAGCATATACATGTGATGTTTTGCACGTGTTCTTTATCCACATTGAAAAATGTTTTATGTCTATAATACAACCTCATACAGATGTTTTCAGGAGTCAAGAAAAACTAAAAAAAAAAACTTGTGTTTATAAGACTGCAACTGAAGAGAATAATTTAAAGTTTGTGATACATCCTTTGAAAAAACGAATAAAAGCAGGCTGTATGAGTTTGGCAAGCATGGAGCATGTTGCGTAATGCTATTTAGCAATTTAGAAAAAAAAAATGTTCTTGTTATGAATCATATTTAAGTAGATGTCACTTTTTTTTAAATGGTGGAACAAACCGATTTTTAGAACTCCTTTGATTGATGGAGTAGCAAGGAAACACCTGTGCTGACATATTAAAAGGATGACCAGTCACGCTGAGGTGAGCATAATGGAAAAGGAAAACATGTTCTGTCGACAAGAAATATTGCTAACGTAATGACTCACCTCTCTGTCGATTTAGTTTGAGCCCCCTTACAAAAAGTACAAAGTGCTCTTCCTGCGTATATACACCGGATTAACCTGCAGCAGGAATGTGCTGGTAGTAAAGAGTGCATGAACACTACGGCAAGATTTACAAAAGCAAAGAAACATGAGTGGAAAAGCTAACATAAGCCGCCTTAACCTCCAGTCAAACCTGCTGTAAATATAACTGCTTCTTAAATGTTTTTTTTTGTCACCGAGTCAATGAAGCGTGACCTGACAGAAACTTGGCCGTGAACTCTCTGCCCGTGCTCACGGGGTTCGTTGCCGCATAAAGACCAATTGTTAAGAACGTGGTTACACCCTAACGGTAACATCAGGTTATTTCCTTTGTTCCTTCAAGTTGGCCTGAATAAGGCCGATCAGGGCCTTAAAGAAGTGCTCAAGTAGTGGCTTTCCCCTTCTTTAACTCCAGCCGGACACTGGATTAGATCCATTCACTTCCTCTCTGCAGACCTGGCAGACTTCACTCACCAGACTCCTGCATGAGAAGTGCTGAGTTGAAGAGCGCCAGCTTGTGGCGGGGGTTTAGCTCCAGGGCGTGGTTGAAGTTCTTCAGGGCTTCCGACGGGTCCTTCATCTCAATGTTGACGATGGCCAGGTTGTACCACAGGTCTGCGTTGGTGCGGTCAAGCTCCAAGGCTCGGAGGTAGGCGTCCCGGGCTTCTGTGAGCTTGTTCATCTTCAGAAGCAGCTCCCCTCTGAAAGAAACAAATTGAAAGCACACAGAAAGAAAACGGGAGTCAATCAGGGGGCGGCTGTGGCTCAGGAAGTAGAGCGGGTCGTACACTAATTATCGGAATATCGGCGGTTTGATCCCCAAATTTCTCCCGAAGGCTGTGCCATCAGTGTGTGTGAGTGATCCTGATAGGCAGGTTGGCACCTTGTCTGGCAGTCTCCGTGTATGAATGTGTGTGTGAACGGGTGAGTGCTGTCATGTAGTGTAAAGCGCTTTGAGTGGTCAGAGGACTAGAAAGGCGCTATATACTGTAAATGCAAGTCTATTTACCAGAGCGTGGTAATAATATCTTTTACATGATGGATGATTTACAGTAAAGCCTGCTGATGTTCAATATTATTCATATTTGTTTCTGTGGCAATCAATGTCCACTTCCCGACAAATAACGCAAGGAACCTTTTCTTTGTCATGCTTGGGTGCAGGTGATAACTAGAAACGAGAATCTAAAGACACTGTAGCACGTGTTACAGACCCTAATTACAGAGTAGAAAGGACAAAAAAAAACAAAGATCTGAAGAGGGTATTGAATTTATATTCAAGAATTTGTGTGTTATTTTCAGGATTTTGGACTAATCATTTGGCATCGTGCAACTCTTACTGGATAATGTGGATTGATGGATGAAAATAAATCATTGTTAGTCAGTTTTAGATGGGGCTGTACGTCAGTGGACTTTCGGTTATTGTTAGAATTTGGATTGCTAAGAAAACGGTAAATAAGAAGCCTAACATGTTATGCACATTTTTGTTTAATTAAGAATGTAATAAAAACTAAAAAACTGAACTGTGTCTAACAAAACGTAGTGACTAGTAATGCAACATGAAACTTTCAGTCCTGGAGTTAATCTAACCAAGATTAACTATCACTTAAATAGAACTGAAACAAAATAACCAACAGCACCTTACACCTTAACTGATTTAAGTGCAAATACTACAAACAGTTAACAGTTCACCACATTTGAGTCTGAATGGCAGTACATGTTCATTTTTGTGAAAATGAAGCTCCTGGTGCTAGAGAAGAAAGCCAACACAACAATAAATGTATGACAGCACCGTAGATCTGCCTAATGTGTGACTCTAAAGGTCAGAATATACGTATATATGGACAACAATCAAGCAATACTATACTAATACTAATACTCCACAGTTAGAACAAACTGAACAACATGTGAAGTTATTGTATTCCTATTTGTGTGGAAAGAATAAAGGTCGGTAAATCATCTGATTATTACAAAGTTAAAAATCTTGCCTGCTGATGTAGGCCTGTTTGAAGTCCGGTCTCATGCTGATTGCTTGTCGGTAGAGCTGGTCGGCCTCCTCCAGCCTCGATTCGTTGGCCCGGATCAGATTGGCGAGGTTTATGTAAACGTTCAGATGGTTGGGGGCCACGCGTGTCGCATACTTCTTACCAGGAATAACCTGATGAGTGGTCAACAGAGAAGTCCGTGATTGGAAGGTCGACCACAACATGTTTGATGACAATCTGTCTAATCATAGTGTTACAAAATAGTCACATATTTTTCTGAGCTGTGTTAGAGTGTAACAATTCAACCAATAGAGACTAGATTGTAATGTAGACTATGGCTGTATTCAGGCTACTACTGACGAACACAGTATGCGGTATACAGTACATACTGTGTTCCTAAGTAGTATGCAGTAAGAAACTAAGTAAGACAAACAGGATCACCAACGAAGGGAGACGGTAAATTTAAAACATTGCCCGACAAAATTTAATCAAACTGCTTTTTCAGCTACAGCAAGAAAACAGTGGACTGATCTCCCGACAGATATTAGAGTAATGTTAAAAAGAGTCATGTTGTCTCAGCAGGTTATCTCTCTGCCCCATCAGAGGAAGCTCTTTCCCTCGCCTCTCCCCTCGCCACTGCCTGCTGCTCTGTAGCCGGTCTGTGAACGTGACTGAACATCTCTCGAGCGAGCTACGCCCACGGGCGGTTGTGGAGCTTTTCAATTCCAAGAAGGCAGACAACCACATGTTCCCGTTAATTTTATAACGGGCCGTTGTGTTGCGATATTTAAGCAAACCATCCGTCAACAAGGAAATAAAAGCCTCTTGTCTACAAGACCGGTCTCTAGAGAGCTCCAGCCAGCTCATAGCAGGGTCTGTGAGCGTGACTGCCTGGCGAACCGTCCCCTTAGTGACCCCGACGGTTTGAGGAGCGTCTAAACTCCGAAAGCGTTGGAGCAAATTTTCAATTCGCCGCCAATGTTTGTAACAGAAGTGAATTTAGCGGTGAAATAGCTACGAAAAATGTCAAAAACTTGCAGATATTTGGCCGCTGTCGTTGTGAGCATAGCCTGTACCGTTCCAGCGCTTTGCGTTGTGGGATACGGTAGGCAAGGTAGACTGGTCTGATGCATACTGTAGATTTGGCTTTTGTTTGCATACGACATGCTATATGTTGGCCAAATCAGTACATACTGCTAGTATAGTATGCGGTTTCGAATACAGACTATATTATTTGGGTGCCGACTCCATCTTCGGTCATTGTCCCAATTATGGGTGACGTGCCTCGTAACTGTAACCCCCCCTGAGTATCACCGCTCTCAATCTAGATGCTGTCTTATTCAGTTGGATGATGTAAACCAGGAGGAAGCTGCCTCTTAGATTTAAAAAAAAAAAAAAATAAAATTCCAAGGTTGACACACCAGCATATTATGTAGTTATATCACATGTTGCAAATTGTACGAGCAAAAAAAATTTCTTGAACATAATCAATGTTTGCTGCATCATATAGTTAAATATTGGATATGTGTATGTTTAAAAGTCTGTAGTTGTTGAGGATCAAACTCGCCTACAACAAGCTTTAAGGCCACAGCAGGAATAATAAGTGTATACAAGGCAGAAAAACATATGAATGGAGAGGATTGTGGTGAGTAGGAGTGGTGAATGAATGAGTGTTTTCTTTGAGCTTTTGCATTTGTGCAGTGCATGTGACATGATGAGATACCTGTGGCATGAGGGATTTGGCAACCAAGTAGGCATCTTCTGCCTCCTTGGACTTGTTCAAGTTCTTGTAGGTTCTTCCAACATTCATGTGAGCACCAATGTCATCTGCAGAAACATTGTATGGAGTATAAGAAAAGGCAACAAAAAAAAAATCAACTACAGGCTGAAATATGCATGTTTTAACATTCCACAAATAAGCTAAACAAATGTTAAGTATACTTAATGGGAAATAAAACCTTAATGCTGTTTTCAAAAGAAAAATGATTTTCAGAAGAAGCAAAATAAATCCTTCTGGGAACCAGTAGGAAAAAGTGAAGCGTTGAAAGGGGGTCAGTCAGGACAAGCAGAGCTGATGCTTGATGATTAGCATAACAGGAAATCCTCATCGGGTTAATGTGTTTACATCGGTAATCTTTGGGGAAACACTCTTGGGCGGTGAACCGGCAAAAGTGGTGATGTGTCAGGCTTCCTGAAAAAACTAAGCTATGAAGCAAAACAGAAATACTGGGAGAGGCTGAACTTACTCTAACTGCAAATTTAATGGATCAAAATTAAATATTAGTTTAGTACGGGTTTGTGAGGTGCATGCAGTCATGAGGTTTTCGGAGCGATGGGTCATCAGACAATAGGCCCGATGTTAATCATGTGTGGAGAGAAGTTCCTGGAAAGGGAAATGGCGATCTAAAACAAAAATATCAACACAAACACCCGCTGGACTTGTAATGGAATTAGAAGGATGTTAAGTGGTTCGAAGCAAAAGTTTATTTCCAACAGTCGTCCCTTTCATCATCTCTGAGATCCCTGCAAAATCGACTCGATTTTACCCTCTCACATGTTCAGTTGCACTTCTTTTTGCATGCTCTATATTTAATTTGCCTTTGTATTTTATTTCTTCCTTGGTTATTGTAATAGTTAAGTCTTGTTTTAAACGTTTCTTGTCTTATTATTTTTCTTATTTGTTTGATGCCCACACGTTTCCTGTCCATTTTCTTTTTGTTCCATTGTGGATAGGGCTGCACAATTTTTAATAAAATATCAAATTGCGATTGTTTTGACTGAGATTGCAATTGCGATATGATTTGGGATATTAGGGGGGATGATAATTTTTGTATCGTTATTCTCAGTTTTATTGAAAAACATTAAAATGATTATGGTGTGATTTTTGCGGGGATCTGTACCAAACAAAGATGTTTTCTTAAGTCTGTCTAATATGACGTGTAGGCCAGGACATCTCTGCAGCACTTCAATATTTAATTTAAAATTGGATATTGCGATTTTGATTAAATTTTGATTAATTGTGAAGCCCTAATCGTGGACCATAGGAAAACTAGCCACTGCATTTACTGTTGTCACTGTACCAAAATTATAACTTTGATACGATACCCTGCCTAAATATCTCAATACTGAAATGATACCACGGTAAAAATCTGAAACATAAGAAAAAGTAATGGAAAAATAGGAATAATTTTTTTTTTTATTAATTAAAATTGTTAAAATGTATTACTTTATAAAAAAGTTAACTTTATATTTACAACCAGATATCACTCATTAAAGAGTGTTTAATAAGGCTTTTTTTGTTTTGGTAAAACAGTGACCCCGCCAGAGGCATCCAAAACAAAATCCCACGAAATGCTAATAAATTCAGATGAAATTCTGTGAGAAGTTGAGGGAAAAGCTGCTAAAATCAGGAAGACACCACAGTAACTGTAGAAAGCACTGTGTTGTGTCGAAGTGGTGTTTGTGAAGAGAATGTCACTCTTGCCAACAAGCTACTTTTCTTTTCCGTCCATTTTACGTTACTGAGAAACACGGTAAAATAATACTGAGACACGTGCTCTTTGGTAGATTATGTGTTTGCCGAATTACAGAAGATGCTTGTACAGATTCAGAAAAGATGGTAAATCTATTTTTATCGGTACATTCAATCGGTAATTGGAGCCGCGTTATTATTTTCCTTGTTTTTTTTAAGGGAGTTCTGCTGATACAGAGCTGGCGATCAGTTCATGATCTGCTTTAAATTTCTTTTCAACTTAATTCGTTGACTCCATCCCTCTGGTTAGCGCTAGCTAAATCCCGGGACCCTAAAACCCTGTCATCTAAAACAGAGCGCTACACAAACACACTGCCCCGCTGTCGCACATCGACATCATAAGATAATTGAAAGTACCAGTAATAAAATGAGGTCGTACCGTTTTTAACAGCAGGGTATTGCGATACCTTTCTAGTATCGGTACACCGTGCAACACTAACTGCATTTGCAGAAGCTATTACTGATACTATGAACAATAAACACTCGCTTTTGTTATCAAGAGTGTAGTCACTTTATACAGTAAGATTCACAAAGCCTTAACTAACAGAGGGTGGAAACAAAAATACTTAATACGACACAATATCCCTGCAATTTTGAGGTGATAGTACAATGTGTAGTGTTGTTAAGCATTTATAATTTCCCTAACTACATCATTTTCATTTTAATTTGCATATTTTACCTCTCTAAGCTTCCTATAGTTTCCGTTAGAACTTGCAGAGAAAAATGAGTCATCTCACTTATCTAAATGCCCTTACTGGCAGAACAGTTGATTAACGGACAGCAAAAGCCTGATTCTGTCACACAGGTGATATATTGACAACATTATCAGCCCACTGTGTGTCCCCTGAAAGCAAAGCATTAAAGATCACACAATATCCTCTTTAACCTGGAATTTGACAAGCCCTGGCAGATGTTTTTTCATTAAATAAATGTGTGATACGATCATTTCATCCAGGAAATGTCAAAATATCGTAATGATTTACAAATGCGTGATTTAGGTTTCTTACCTGGCTGGACACGAGTGGCCTGGAGAAAGTACCGCAGTGCCTTCGCATAATTGTTTTGGTTCTCTAGAGCGTGGCCAACATTATTCCACAACTTGGCATTGTTCTTGTTGACCTGAAGAGACAAAATCATTAAGAAACATGACATGACATGACAACAAGCTTGCTTTGTAAAAGACTGATTCATCACTATCCATTAAAAGACTCATCCGTTAGACTGTTTAATCCTGCCTTTTATCAGAAGGTGTCAAAAGATTTGTTCTAACTTTGGAACATTGGAAAGCAGCCAAGACGCGCTGGCGAACGCTGCCTTAATTGTCTATCCAGCTTACCTTCAGGGCAGAGGTGAATAGAGTATATTCTGACTCCCAGTCCCAATTCCTGTTGAAAGTTTTCACTGCATGTGTAGTTAAAAGCACCCCGATTATCAACCAGGAAATCTTCTTCAGGTGTCTACAAAGGAAAATGTAAAAGAATTTCAAATTGTATTGCTTTGGTAATACTATAAAATAAAGACTTCAATTTGCTAATATTTAACATTTCAGAGAGCCTGGTAATTTTGGAAGTAGTATAACTGTGATTCGAGCGGACTGTCATCCAATCCACATCGACTCTGCCTTCCGTAAACGTCTCTGCCCGTCTGTCAGCAGCAGCTCCTGTGGAGTTGATTGGACAGCGGCTTGCTGACCTGCCTTCACCAAGCTGACTGACCGCAGACAATCACTGAACCAAAATAAGTTTTCATGTCCGCTTAATGATTTCATTTCCCCGCTCTCCGCAGCGAGGGGAGCGAGGGGAATCTGCCTGGAGTGAAACAGGCGAAGTCACCGACAGACTGGGAGCCTTGATCAATCAATGTAGATACGCTTAATCAAAAGATCAAAACAAGGTCTCTAAATTGATTAAAATATTTAATCGCAAATTAATCACACATTTTTTATCTGTTCAAAGCGTACCTTAAAGGAAGATTTGTCAAGTATCTAATAGTCTTATCAACATGGGAGTGGGCAAATATGCTCGTTTATGCAAATGTATGTATATCTTTATTATTGGAAATCAATTAACAACACAAAACAATGACAAATATTGTCAAGAAACCCTCAACCCCAACAACAGCTGTCAGTGTGTCAGTGTGCTGACTTGACTATGACTTGCCCCAAACTGCATGTGATTATCATAAAGTGGGCATATCTGTAAAGGGGAGACTCGTGGGTACCCATAGAACTCATTTTCTAAGCTATGACATGGTTGGTACCAATGGATTCCTCAGGTTGTCTAGTTTCATATGATACCAGTATCTTCACTCTAGCTTTAAAACGGAGCCCGCTACAACCTAAAAGTCGCAAGTTGTGTTAAAGAAATTAGCGGTGTTGAAACAAATTTGCGTTAACTTTGACAGCCCCAATCAAAACACATATACAGCCGGATATTTGTGATTTAAACAGCCTGATACGCAGATTATGCTTCACTAAACACAACAAAAAATAGACTTTGACACGTGAGTGACATTCAGTGGGGATCGGCTGTAAGGGACCGTGTTCTTTGAATCAATAGCTATGATGGTCTGCACCTCATCTTGAAAAATAAAGGGCAGGATTGTAGCCACTCAAAATTGGAGTAAGCCTGTGGTAACAGCTGCCTCTTGTGAAAAATGTGCTAATAGAAATTATGTGTTCTGGTATTCATGTTTCCCTGAGGCACAGGGGTGTGAGTAATTTGTTTTGATTGTTTTTAGAAGTTTTATTGTATTCAAGGTAGTAATATCATTTTGGACGAGCACTCACCCTTTATGTGAGACGATCTTGAATCCATGTGCAACAAGGACACAGAAGCCCATACTGGGCACATAAAGGACCCTCTCTGCCACGACGAAACCCACAGGGAAGAAGAGGTTGGACGCAGGAATAAAAGGCAGGACGATGAAAGACAGGGCCTGAAGGAGAGAGATAAGTTATTAGTCAATTAATTGATTAGTTGATTGACATATTATTAATCAGCAACTATTTTGAAAATATAACTAACAATTTTAGTATATTTTCTGACAAAAATTCTCTTGTTCCAGCTTCTTAAATGTGATGATCTGCAGCTGATCTTTGTCATTTAAGATAGTAGACTAAATATTTGTGTCTTAGCTCAGACAAAGCAAGCAAATTCAAGAGGTCACATCTGCCTCTAGGAAAGCATTATAAGCATTTTGTTTTTAAAACATATATAGACAAAAGAATTTATTTATTAGAATTAAACAATTATCTCTGGATGACTCAATATTAATCAAGATAATCATTGTGTTGCTGTCCTAGATTCAGATTCTAAAAAAGCAGCTACATGCAAAACTAACGTGATGTTTCAGTGGTTAAATCCGATATGAGCAGAGGCTACTCAGGCTGGCGGAAGCATGCGTGTAATGATCTGATGCCAAGAAGAGATATGATATTGTAGGATGTTCATCCTCCTGCACAGGCTGGAGCCTGAGGGTTTGTCCGTTTTTATATATAGAATCAGTGCAATCAAAAGAAATAACAATCCACGTTTTATACAGTGATCTGGTTATTAAATAGCGTCTTGCTGTGGGAGTTACATGGCTGATTATGTGGGATACTGGCAGAGGAAGTGGTGAGAACTGAAAATAATGACCTGTATTCATATTACTTATAAATATATACTTAGGTACCTTATTACTCACTTATAATTTAAATAAAACCCACCGGGAGTTTAACTTCTTTATTTTCAATTGCAGTGACTGGAAAAAAAACACTGACTCCTACTTATTTCCCTATAAATGTCATAATGTCCCTATACTGTAAATGTCATATAATATGTCAAGTATTCTGATGGAGAATCCATCCTTAAGCTTAAAATCCTACGGAGTGTGATTTAGATGTAGTGTAGAGACTTAGGGCCTCATTTGTTAAAGCACGTGAAAGTGGCACATGCTTTTAGTTTGCCGTTTTGACGTTTTTTGTTTCCAATTATTAAAATACGTACTTCCGTATTAACTCGGGCATAATTAACATATACAAAAAATATTTTCCATGTATGACATTAATTATTGCTAATCTCCTGTTGACTTAACCACTACGTAAGTTCTGAAGGAGAACACTGCTATAAAAATTATGAAGTATTTACTACCAACATCAAAGACTTTATCATGTCCCATAACAACGTTTGACAAAAAAATGCAGTGTAAACCAAGATGAAGGCGATTTTAAAGAGTTTTCAACTTGTTCACAAGCTAACAACTGACTGTAGAGTAGAGCTAACATTTTGAAATATCAGGTTTTCATTTAAAGGTTCTCTATACCATATCCAGAACATGAATATAGCAGCAGACAACTATTTTCTATGTAAAGATATAGAGGAGTAATGTCTACCTGAGCAGAGAACGAAGTTGCTCTCCCACTGTGTGTGTTGTAATCTGAGCTTTTCTGTTCTTTGTTGACATAGCCGGGCCGGCCACACGTGCTTTTAGTGCATGTGAGCGTGCCCCACTGATCTGAGCTACTGTAGAAAAATGGCGAACTCCGTGAAGAGGACCCGCTCCCTATGTAGATATAAACGGCTCATTCTAAGGTAACGAAAACACAACTATTCTTATTATCAGGTGAATATACACTGAAGAAAACATACTTATTAATATTATGTTCCGTTTCTGCCAATCGATCCCCCTATTTGCTACACACTGGTCCTTTAATACATTTTTTCCCTTTATATTATTTTATAGACCAAACAACTAAATGATTAATCAAGAAAATAACCAGAATATTTGTTGCCAACAAAAATAATTGTTAGTCGTAGCCCGAGTGCACAGCCAGCAGCCACCATAGGTAGGAAAAGGCAGTTCAGAGCAGGCCTCCTTAGTGGACAGCACTAAAACAATTTGTGTATCAAGCTCCATGTGAGACAGCTGGTAGCCTTGCACTAAAGCTAAGTAGGTTGATGTGGTATGATATTGTTATGCAACATATTCCAAATGCTCTTAGCAGACCAGAGTAAACACTGCAAAGCTCATAATTCAGTTTATTTTGTGTTGATTTGTGGTGCCCTTTTCTAAACTGAAGCTGAGAGCAATACTGTGAGGAAGTTTACTGACCTTCAAGTAAGAGAGCCATGGGCCTGTTGCACAACAGATGCTAATTTGTTTCTGTGTGCCACTATGAACAATCACTACTCGCTCACGTAAGAGCTTATGTTTTATCTCTCCCATTTGTGCTTACAGATATTGCCCTATTTTTGTCATTTAATTTCCTTTGTTTGCTAAATTAAAAAAGAAATGTTATTAGATTTGTTAATGATAAAGCTGTCAAGCATGTTCTGCAATCCTTATTTTGTCTGATAGTGATTCAACAATGTAATGTAGCGTACGTCACACGAATTATCAATAAAAACAGACTGTGAATAACAAAGATGAGAATCTAAACGATGGTACTAAAATACAGACGACTAATAAAATGAGTTTAGCAAGTAAAGGTCAATTTTAGCATCTGCTAAAAATGCTCTGATCCAATACTCAATTAAGTTGTAAAGTTAATTATCTGCAGTTTGTGTAAAAGGATGGATGTGGCTGGTGAACATGAGGAACCACTTTAGCTCGAGTTTCTTGCCCTGATTGACCCCTATTTATTCTTTTTAAACACAAAAGGAGCTCTTTCATTTGTGAACTATTTAAAGCTAATGAAACTATTCAACCAAATCTGAGTAGTTCAAAGTGAATGTACCCTTTGTAGAAATGGTGGGAAAAAGAACCTGCCAAGTGAAAGCTCCACAGAGTAATTCACAATAAAAAAAAGATTGGAAGTTCGCCAAGCCCTATTTTGATTAACAAGGATGGAAAGAATGTAACATTAGTTTTACACACAGTTTTAATGAGGTTTTGTTCATGGGTGTCCAAGTAGGGATGCTCATTTAGAATTTTTTTTCTGACCGATGGCCAGCCCTCGTTAACCAATCATTAACTGACAAGATTAG
>CAKAKR010033697.1:0-63482 GCA_916700685.1 Adelosebastes latens
TAATTATACAAAACGGTTGTACTCTGTTATTGAAAAACTAGGTTATGGTTATTATTGCATGCCTAATAATGTGAGCAATCTTTTCCTGTTACTTTGAGAATGGTTAGTCTATTTTTAGGGGCAAAATACAGCTATTTACCTTAAAGGAAAGTCTTAATTGTGTTTTTCATATTGCACTGCAATAGCCTGTTTAAAGTGATCATATATCAAACAACTAATCAGTGCTGATACTCTATATAATAGATAAAGGAGTGATGATACAGTACATGAATTCCTTAGATATAGCTATGCCATGTTCAAAGCAGACCGTATGGCATGCAGCAGATGATAGAGCGATCATTACAACCAGAAGAGACTTGACTTGGACATGCAAAAAAATTTACTTGTGAGCATCTCTGCCCCCCGGTCACTGTTACGCCGTCTGCCTCCACCTCAACCAAGCACATTCTGTAATACCACCCTTGCTGATAACGAAGACGACAAGAGAGAACAACTCTGCCCTGCCTGGGCTGGCGAGACTGATAAGTGAATAATTTTAACAGAGAAAATCATTATAACCATAATAAGAAAAACATTTTTGAATGAGGCTCATTGTCACTTCTGAGCTGAATGCTGCCCTTAGATATCTAATGAGGCTGATATGGTTGGATTTAGACTACTGCGATCTGATCCAACTCCATGAGGGATTCAAAAAAACGAATGGTTCGAACAAAAAAATATAATAATAATTATTATGGACTGTGGCTACATTCAGACAGTATTTTTAGAATAGGGGTTGCACAAATCTGACATCCCGGTATGAATAAACTAGGCGACGCTAAGGTGTCATTGAGATCAACAGAATTTGTCTTAACTTCAATCTACAGTGCAGATCCACATGCCTACAATAATTGAATTTGGAGGCTAAACGATAAGGCACTTAGGCATAAAATGTCGTCCTAAATAGTCATATGGTTGCCAGTCGCTCCTTACAGAAGATCAATTTATTCAAAAGGTCAATTTTTTTCCTTGTGCGGACTTTAATTAACTTAACTTAATGACCCTGATGTCAAGTGCTTAGAAACTAAAAAAGCTGGAGAAAACTAAGAGAACAGACTCCGAAACAAGTGTGCACACAATCGCCACTTCTACTACCCCCAATATGCCTCTTCTGTCTCCTGTTGGGCAGTGCCTGAAATGGGCCGGTACTCACCAGTACTGAGTACTGGTACTTCTGATTTTTGTCCACATGAGTACCCTTACTTCTTATTGCGTAGCCTACTGCCACCTCCTGGTGTGTCTAGATGCGCACCCCTAAACACCCGCATTAGCTAGCGTAATGCTGAGAAAACAGCAATAAAATTACCTTTGGTATTCCTTCTCATTAACCAATTTAATCTGTAGGCCAACATATATCACATTTTAAGTTGGTTTTATTGTTGCATATGTAATATTATATTTGTGTACAATTTAATTAATATCAATAACTACATAAAAAAAGTTTGTATTAACCAAATTATACATTTATGTACAAACTGTGGAAATGTATGTCATATGTATGGCCTAGTAATGAACTGCATTCAAAATTACATTTGAAGTGGGATATATTACCAAGATATAGCGTATGTATAAATATAAATATATCCAAGACACATGCGATGATAACAACTGCTGAATTAGTGTACTGGCACCTTTTTTGTCCCAATGCAGGCACTGCTGTTGGGCATGGATGTACTGCCTCATGGCCCCACCAAGGTCAACGCCCTTGACTTCATGTTCCCATTCCTGTTTTAATAACAGAGAGAACAAAATGTGCCCAACTAAATCTGCAGACTTATTTTATTTGATATCAATAACTCCTCAAAAATAAACAAAAAAAGACATGGCAAACTAAATTGGCAAGATTGCTTTTAACACACTAAATGTAGCTGGATTAAACATCAAGTCTTTGGTAGCGGGCAAATACTTTTAATTAATGATTTGATTTAATTAATTTTGATTTAATGTTTTAACTGAAACTTGGCTAGACGAAGATAACAGCGCAGCAGTTCTTATTGAGTCGACCATCCCAACTTGAGGTTTATGAGTGAAGCTAGACTGCATTAGAAAGGAGGTGGAGTTGACTTTTCATTTAATAATTCTTTCCAGTGCGAGCAGATGTTTTATGGAATATTAACATCTTTTGAATATGTTGCTCTTCAGTTGAATTCCTCATGTATTCTTAAACATCTACAGGCCACCTGAGTACTCTGCAAACTGTGTTGATGACTTTGCTGAATTGTTTTCTATCATCTGCATAGACTTTGATTGTGTAGATATTGTTGGTGATTAGGGATGCAGTATCGAGTGTCGGTCAACGTGATGTTAATCAACAAGATTAGCGCTTTGCATGCAGGGGTGCTGTAGTTGAAGTGCCTAATAATTGCTGCCCAGCTGCAATGATAACCCGATGCAAAAACAGGTTGAATCCATCATTTATCGCCAGCTGCAGTGCATGTGCAAAACAGATAACTGAATACCCTGTTCACCCGTCCTGTCAGGCAGAGTTAGCAGATGTTGCGTGCATTGTCACGGACATATACAGCCACTTAAGTCTCCACCACAGCAGCTGTGTGCCTGCCTGGCGTACTCTGTCAGGGTTTCCGCCAGTGTATTGCAAGCCCGGCGTAACGTTAGCGAGTGTCCGGTTGATAGAGAGAGAGTGAGCGTGTGTGTGATGATGAGTATGAACTTATCAATGACATTATAGCTGTGAACATAGCAGTGCAGTGTGTGTACAGTTTATTTGTCGGTGAATAAATGCTACAACTCCTCAAGACCCAAGCCAAGTTCTCGTGTCTTGCCAGCCAGCTGATGAAGCTGCTGTGAAGGGGGTTAGCCCCAAAGTTAGCAACAACTCAGGCCTGACCTTTAAGCTATTCTCCAAGTCACTCCTCTGAGTTTTGCTCAGCTTTTTTTAATTTTTAATATTCAAACAGTAAAACGGTTAATTATTAACATCCCTACTGCAAACTATGCATGCTCTGTTTGCATCAGGAAACACAAAGTTGAATGTTAAAATGTCAACAACAGCATCATGTTGTATATTTAAATTGTTACAGTCAGAAAGTGAGAAACATCTGATGAAAATAAAACTTGTTTTCAAAGTCATTGTTAGAGTTGTAATGGCATTAAGTACTCATATTGGTACTCGGTATCAGCAGGTACCCAAATAATACTCGTAAAAAGTGTTATTGGTGCATCGATTGACATAATTTTCAAACAAAATAATAACTCGTGCCTTATTTGCTACTGTTGACAGGCTGACAAAAACCCTTTTATCCACTAAGTCATGGAATGAATTTGCCTCCTTATTTATTGACAAGATTGAGAGAATTAGACAAGCTAAGAAATGTTCTTCCATACAATTAGAACCAATTAAATTAGCATGCTAAAATTTGATCCTATCAATCATATAACCTTTGAGGAAATTGAGCAACATCTGAAAATTCTCCTCCTGCTGCCTTGATATCCTTCTTTTTCAAAAATGTTTTAACTGTATGGCATCAGATCTTCTGCATACAACTCACTAATGAACAAATAGAGTCCCATATCAAACCTCCAATTTTGAAGTAAAATCACTGAAAAGGCTGCTTTTCAAGCTTCACAGCCTTCTAGCCCTAAACAATTGTTTTAATGGTTTCCAGTCAGGATTTCGACCACATCACAGCACATCACAGAGACTGCCCTTCTTAAGGTCTTGAATGTCATCCACTTAAACACAGACAGTGGAAAAGTCTTAGTATTATTAGATCTCAGTGCTGCATTTGACACGGTCAACCACAGAATACTAGACACACTGGAAAACTGGATGGGACTTTCTGGCACAGTGCTAAACTGGTCCTGACTGGTCCCTTCTGAATCCTATTTGAAGGACAGGGACTACTTTGTGTTGATCGGTAATTACAGTGTACATAAATGATGTGGAATCCCCCAAGGCTCCATGCTCGGGCCTCTTCTGTTCAACAGCTACATGCTGCCACTAGTGCAGATTATGGAAAACAATAAAAACTCTTACCATAGTTATGCAGACAACACACAGATTTATATCACCTATTTCGAATGTTATCAGCCCATTGAATGGGCGTTATCAGTGGTTACCACTACCATTCTAAGGTTTCAGACGAGGGGTTCTCAAGCTTTTGTATGTTGAGGCCCACTTCTGGATTTTTACAAATTTCCGAGGACCACCTTCCCAAATAAATGGCAAACTGGGCTCCAACAAAACATTTTTCGTTTCAAAAACCTCTCAACTTTGTATCACTGCATCCGAGACATATGTCTGTAAAGGGGAGACTCGTGGGTACCCATACAACCCATTTTCATTCAGATATTTTGAGGTCAGGGGTTAAGAGACCCCTCTGAAAATGGCCATGACAGTTTTTCCTCACCAAAATTTTGCACATATTTGGAGAATTATTTAGCCTCTTTCCCGACAAGATGGCAAGACATGGTGGGGACCAATGGATTCATTAGGTTTTTTAGTTTCTTATGATACCGGTAGCTTTAAAACTGAGTCCGCTACAACCTCTGAAAGACAGAAGAGCGGCCATCAGATTCTGAAGAGGTTAATCTAACCATTTGGCTGTACCTCTGTGGCCCACTAGGTGGCGCTCTGAGGCCCACCAGTAGGCCGAGTGGTTGAGAATAGCTGCTTTAGACGGGCCAAACTGCACCTACCACATTGTGAAGGTGAAACTTAACGTTGTGAACTGAAACAAAACAACTTTAGGTTTAGGCAACAAAACTACTTGGTTGGGTTTTGGAAAAGATCGTGGTTTGGGTTAATATAAGTATGTTTGTTTCATAAATTGCGTACGTGGTGTTAGTTAAGTACGTAAGTTGACTTTTGGTTTCACACAGGACACAAACAGCGGTCTCCTGGGTGAAAGTCCTGTGTTTGTTTGACCCATCCATCCACCCCTACCTCCTCCGTACATGGATTTTGCTGCTATTTATACTACGTCACCTGACTTCCTCCTGTCATAATTAGGCTACTACGGCCACTAGACGTTGCCCTCATCTTCTTGTAAAGTGGAAACTGCTCCTTGTGATCACGGTTACAGTGATCAACCGCTTATATGGATAAAAAACCTTGGGACAGAATCACTGCTATACATATGCTGTTTAAATAATTTGTTTATAATAATCAAATAGTCCACTTACAGTGTTCATTTTGAGTCTTTTGATATATGACAACATCTGGAAAAACATTTTAAAACTACGTTAAACTAATATTAATTGAATTTTTGTTCAGTTTTTTACTTTAAACCCTTGATACATTGCCTCGCGGACCCTCTGCTTTCCGGCTGGATACCTGCACATTGATATCATGACAGGAAATGTAAAGTAATTTTCTCTGAATACAAAATGAATGTGCACCTGTGGTTGAAGCCGCCCTCGTCAAGTGGATTGCCTGGTCACGTAATGCCCCCAAAATGAAACTTTGCCGATCCTCAACTGGCTCTGCGGCGCCCGTCTCTTCCATGCCGCTACCGAGTGAGAGAACGATGAGCTCCGGCAAAGGAGTGCCGTTTATCTGCATGCCCACTTGTGCTGCCGAGCCGGCCAAATACGCCAATGCCTCACCCTTTGTTGAGGGAAAAGGCAGAAGAATTGGCAGCAAACCAGTAAATAGCGAAGCGGTCCATTTCATTACTTTGTATTCAAGTAATAAATACACAAATGTCAATTAGATGATAATCTGCATGAGAAATGATGAACAACAGCAAAAATTCTGTTATAATAATCATCCGCTTATAGTGATCAATTTTACCCAGACAGACGTGATCACTATAAGCGGTTTCCAATGTATTCGTATCGGTGATCAACCACGTGAATAGATGATAACGACCATCTGAACCTACAAGCCACAAATTGGACTTGATTTTATACTTCAGCCCAACAAAATTGCATGTATTCATTCAATGAAACATTTTCTACTGGATTGTTTTGTGACCTCTACTCATATTAGAGGAACTTCATGGTGATTTCAGCTGCTTTGACTTAAGCTGACCTTTTATTGGTGACTTTTCCAAAACAAATAGTTTTAAAGTCACATTTTGTGATGCTCAGTGAGCCTCTGATGACCAAGTGGCACCACAAGTCTGGACACGTTTTTCGATGATTTGCAGAAACCTTATTCGCAATGGTTTCCAACAGGGGAAGTCCAGTCTGCGACAGCAATATGTCCTACCAATGATATGTCTTGTGTTTTTATAGTGGATAAAGTAGATTTGTTCTGCTACTAATCTAATAAAACCATAACTTGCTATAAATGTTATCATTCATTTACATTAAGTCTAAATAAACATATGTGCTTATAATCAGTTTACATCTATTGGCACCCAGAGATGCTGATGAGTGCATAGTAGATAGCGTAATCACCAAGGTTACAGGTTACAGTACATTTCTCACATGTACAGTAGTTCACACTACACCAAATGGCAATTCCACACAACACAATACTCTTTTTGAGCATGAGTTGCTGACGCTTGAAACAAAAGTGCATTGCTTGTAGTTGAGAGTTATTTATTTTATAGTTCATTAGTTAATGGTTTTATTATCCAAGCATTCCTCCATCTCACACTGGCTCGATCCATCGCAACTGGTTGCTGGATATCAAACGCATGTGACCTTTTTGGAACAAATTCCAAATGAGTTCACATTGCATTGTATCATTTCCTGGGATTCACTGTGCCTCAGATCAGCTGAAAGAAATACAATAGGATGTGTGTGTTGGTAACAAGTGAGAGCCTAATCTGAACCAGCCTGCCCTGTGAATCATTGTCGGTATTTTTGTGATAAAAACTGATATTGTGTCGGAGGTTGACCATTATCTGCGCTTGGAAATCACTTGGATTGTAGTGCAACTGGTCTCATTAATATGTCATTTAATATGCTAATGGTGTTATTTAGGGTGGTGAATCCTAACCAGGAGGTACTTCTTTCAATTCCAAGATCACTTTGTCTTGTATCTCTTGTAACAATATCCACTCTGGTATAATTAAGTGTCAAATAACCAGATTAAAATTATGGCTGAAACGATTAGTCGATTAGTGTAGTCTCTAGTATAGTCTCTAATTGATTGATATATTAATTGCCAACTATTTTGATAATTGATTAGTTTTTTATCAAGCACATATGCCATACATTCTTTGGTTCCAGTAGAGGATGTTCTGCTCTTCTCTGTTTTATATTGTTTTATACTGGTTGGATCGACAGAAAGTTTTCTGCTGAGGAAAAGGATCTGCTTGTGCGCGAAGTGAAAGTGCGCAAAGTGAAAGTGCGCGAGCAGATGTATGTAGTCCTTGGCCGGTGGACCCTCTGCCTCCGCCATCTCCCAATCCTCTGTCCCATCAACAACTCCATTTGACTGCATGTGAGCAAATGCACCAATAACCTTTCTTATCAAGAATAAGAGTCTTTAAAGGGTAATTTCTTACCCCAGTAATGTGAACAGCCTATCCCTCTCTCTCAATAGAGGTCTGGTTTATATGGTTATCTGTTACATACCATTTATTTCATATAGTACTTATCAGTCCACCCACCCACTCCACACTTGTGTTATTGACTTGTGTTGCCTTTGATGTGATTTGTAAGCAAAGACTTAGCTCTAGCGTACACTTAACTTTTAGCACACACTGCATGTTTACAGTAGCATCCTCCTTTGACAAAATGCCCCCGAGTGGTGCTGGTTACCAAGGAAGTAAGAAACCGAGCGGAGCTGGCAGAGAGATATGAATGGATCTGTTTCTTTTCAGCGGTCAAGGAGTGATGACTATCTCTTGAAATGTTACGTGGTCCTCAAGGCGTCTAAAACATGAACCCATGTGCTCTCCTTGAGAAGGTAATAAACCTCCGTCTCACAAAGAGTCTATGAATAATGTGAGAGCCCGGTTTGCTGTAGGGATAAATGAAATACATCCCTTGTTGATAGCTCCTTCTCAACCCAAAGGTTTTGGCTGAAGGAAAAGGCCACACTGCGGAGGGGAGACAAAGAAACACTCTACTATGTGTTTACAAAGAAAGCTTTCTCTGTTTTATCGTATAAGGCTCTGTCCAGCCAGAGGGCACTTCCCCTGTGTTTGTGTTCACCTCTCCAGCTCCTAGTGAGTTTGCCCTGTGTTCCGGCAGCGTTACACGAGATGCGGCGGCAGACGTCTGCATTAAGTAGCTGCACGTCATCAAATGTGAGGCTCCCGAGAAGCAGCGTAATTCCTTACATAAATGTCTGGGGATAATCTACTATTCAGCATCATGATAAAATCAGCTTTCAGTTCAGTTCTTTTCTACTCTGTGTGCTTTACTTGTAATAATAGCAGATTCACATCATCATTAATGGTGACAAATGGCAAGTCGATTTTGTTTATATAGCGCAATAACACAAATTTGCCTCAAGGGGGCTTTGAAATAGTGTAAATAATTGATGCTTCAGTTTTCCTTGGAGCAAAATAATTTTATGTACTTTCAGTTGAGTGCATTAATAATACGCAGCACTGCGGCATTGTACTCGACAGTTAAATCATGGAGCCCAAATTGTAGAAGAATTTGGCGTGACGTTGATGTTATTCCTCTCTGGAGTATTAGTCACAGCCTAAAAAGCGACAATTAGTGTTGGTGGCACAAAAGCACACACACAACTTATTCAATGCAGCTGTGAGACCTGCAACAAATAAGTCATTATGAACAAAATCCCCTAAATAAACATTTGAGATAAACACAGATGAAAGGGGATGATTTTGAAGTCAACATTGTCTCTTTTACCCTTAAATGCAACTTGTAGCCTACAGTAAAGTCATTTGAGTTTATACTACATCTTATCAAAGGGGTCTCTGTAAGACCCTCTGACGAGTGAGTCTCATTTCCAAAAACTTAGAATTCGCCTTTAGATGACCAATTTTTTATTTTGTGTGCTAGACAAAGGTACTTACGTGGTGTTAAAATGACTTGCTATATATTTACTATATGGACAAAGAACCCAACGCTTTATCAAAAGGTCATACATTTCCTGTAATAGCAGATGTTATTGCCAATGGTGTGTCTTTGACCAAGACATAGAACCATGGTTCTGGAGAGGACGGCCGACTGAATGTCCAAAATGTAAATTAAATGATTGGTTTGGTTCATGCTTGCCTAACCCCCTTTTACTCCCATATTACTCCCAAATGTGATTAATTAATTTCATTTCACTTCACACTAAACCGAAACATTTGGAAAGCTTTAAAACACTTACTACCATTTACACAATAAGGGCAAGGTCACACATGCATGAGATTCGCATCTTCGCATCACTTTGAGTTCAACTTTAGTGAACTTTAACGCAACCTCAACCAATTGTAGAAGAAAGAACTGTGTGTTGTTGACCCCAGTTGGCACCGCCCACATTCAGCACGAATATCGCCTCATTCGCACTTGTATGAATGCCCTAACACTGACTCTACTACAACACCAAATTTACGACAACAGTGTGTCAGCTGAGGTCTTCTCAAAAAAAGGGTACGTTAGCAGCCACAACGAGCCGTCGAGGATCTGTTCCAAGCCAGAGTTGGGAAAACAATTTTCTTTAATTCCTAAAGTTATCAGCCTCATAGATGTGACTTAGAAGGGGCCTGCTACACCTACTAGTAGAGTCAGAATGCCGTTATCATCTATTCACATGGTTGTTCACCGATACGAATACAAGAAGACGCCAACGATGGGAGCAAAGGAGGAAGTCATGTGATGTAGTATAAATAGTGACAAAGTCTGACTGTTCATGTCCTGTGGGAAATCAAAAGTCAACGCACTTTACCGTTACCCTTTTGTTAGGTAACTTAGGTACTTCACTAAGGCCAAGTTTCACAAGTAATGTAACAAGCATACTTATTTTAACCCAAACCACAATCTTTTCATAAACCTAACTAAGTTGTAGTAGTACAAAACTGGTGTTTCTCACCAGTGCGATGCGAAAATGTGGCTTTTCGTCAATGAGGCCCAGTGAGTTTCCTCCCGTGTCCACTCCACACAAAAAAAAACAATGCAGACAGACAACGTCTACGGGACTAACATTAACTACACAATACATAAACTAATCAGACTCCAAATTTGATGCTAACGCTAGCATTTGTGGCTAGCCCCGTTCCGTGACCAACATATAACATTAGCAAGTGCATGGCCATTTTCAAAGGGGTCCCTTGACCTCTGACCTCAAGATATGTGAACGAAAATGGGTTCTATGGGTACCCACGAGTCTCCACTTTACTAAAATGCCCACTTTATGATAATCACATACAGTTTGGGGCAAGTCATAGTCAAGTCATAACACTGACACTTTGACAGCCTGTTGGGCTCGAGTTTGCCATGTTATGATTTGAGCATATTTTTTATGCTAAATGCAGTACCTGTGAGGGTTTCTGGACAATATTTGTCATAGTTTTGCATTTTTTGCATATCAGCTACATCAAAGGATTTAATTGGTCAAACATATATTTCCGCAGGTCCGTCCGAATATTTTTTCCCCGCAGGAATGTTCTGCAGGGGTGTGCAAGCATTCATAAGAACGCACAAAATCAGTTTTTATGTAAGGCCCTTTTTGTGATGACACATGGAGCCATAAACACATGTAGAATGTTCTGTTCTCTTTGCCTCATTGAACTCCTCTTTACATTGGACCATTAAACTTGTTATATTCATCCAAGCTGACCATTCGTCCAAACTTTGTTGGCCTGTTTTTGGGATAATGTTAACTGTTCTATGATTGTGGTTTTACGCTGGACTCATTTTTGCCTGTCATTGTGCACGTTACACTGCTTTCGAAGGGAAGCGTGTTATTTGATGGGTCATGGTCCCACCCAGTTTCCAAGAGTGCTAGTTCCAACATTTTTCAAGAGTCAATCACCACACCCTTTGAGCCCCATCCAGTGCACCATTCATGGCGCCATCAACTGATTCACAAAAAATGAAGCCTAAAAAAAGCTTTGGAAGAGACAAACTCCCTTTGAGTGCTGCTCTATTAATACTGGGGTTGATATCCAATGCTTTCTAGTACAGAGAGAGCGGACCTTGGCTGGGCAAAAGCTTATCTGAATACTCAAATCCAAAACGTTACCATTAAGCCTGAAAATCAAGCCGTTAACCTTCTTTACCCTGCAAATGTGACTGCATAGCAAATGTGACGGTTAAATGTAATAAACCTCCAATCCCAAAAATTAATAATAAATGTGTGATTTCATATGGCTAGTTTGTATTGAAACAATGGTGTCAATTGTGTTGCTGGCGCTCAGAACAAATAATGTCTTATACCAGATGAGCGGAACTAAAGATTAAACGTTAGTTAGCCTTAGGCAAGCTTCAAGTCGCAGGCTACTGGCCAATCAGTAAAAAGACTTCTTTGTGAGCCAGAGGTGGTGACGTCAAATGGGCTCCATAAAGACATAAATTCATAGTTAAAGTGGAACAACACAGCAGTGGGAGGATGAGTCTCAGTGTCCTCCTCCATTTATTAACTTGCATAACTAATGAGCCATAAACCCTGGATAAATTCAGCCGGACTAGTGACTGCTCTCAGATTTGCACACGCTAGCTTGCAGTCCACGGTGTAGGCTAACGAGATAACGGGATTATATACTGTATGCAGATTTTTTTTTTTTATCAATAACTACTCAAATAACATGTTGGAAATGCTTGAATACAGCCACTATCAGGTGAGATGGGTTGACTTTTTTGTCTAATTTTATTCCAAAAAAACAAAAAATGGACAGATTGATTGGAATACAGTCTGAAGATGAAGTTTCATTATTTTCTTGTGTCTGGAATAGTATTTATTTTGACAGTATGTACTGCTAAAGCTGCTGTGTCGTTATCCCTCCCTACACAATTATCTACACAGTTCACAACCGTTGATGCTACGGGAACTAAACGGTATCGCAGAAAAGCTGATGAATGCTGACTTGTTTTTTATAATGCTTTATAAGTTGTTGAGGTGCTGCATAAACTTTAAATGGTCATAGATCATGTGACACAACTGCACTGCTCCACAGTGTCGTCTCTGTGGAGAGGTTTTGTTCCTTGTATATAAAATGTTCCAGGGTGAATGATGCGGTCAAAATAATCTGCACTGCAATATTTGAATTGTAATGTCAGGAGAAGGAGTTATGTTTAAACACATTTCAACAGTGTAGCGTTCACAAAATAAGTGCTCCAAATCAAGCCGGTGATCAGCCTACTACAGTTGGCTTTTAAAAGTGATGTTATCAGGCCCATTGATCGGCATAATATATTAGATTAGTAATTTAACTGCAATTCAGCAGTACAATTTGACTCCTTGTGGTTACTTTGTAAAATAAGCTTGTGATTTGGATTTGAAATAGAAGCATCAAACGTGAAACTGAATCTGAAATGTCTTTTGATTTACAGGTTTTACTTATTTAAATTTTTTCTGTGATCACATTCAAAGCTTTTTTCAAATGAAAATTCAGAATGCCATTTCATGTTTCCTTTAAATATCATGACCTATTTGCCATCGTTTGTGATCCTTAATCCTTGTTTTATTCTTTTAATATTTTTTCATTTTTTATGCTTTTACAAAAAGTAGCTACTAGACCTGATAAAAGAATTAATCCAAAAAAAAAAAAACAGGTCGTAATGTTCACGTCTTGCTCACGCAGGTGCAGTCTCACCTGGATAATCCCACCAAGTACCACATCCAGCAGGCCCAGAGGCAGCAGGTGAGGCAGTATCTGTCCACCACCCTGGGCGGCAAAGCCGGCAGCCAGTGCCCCAGCCAGCCCCCCGAGCACGGCATGCCGCCCGGGCCCGGCAGCAGCGCCCCCAACAGTCCCATGGCCCTGCTCACCCTCAGCTCCAACTGTGAGAAAGAGGTATGACTGCTCATTATCAAACAAACACTATTGATTTCATTACATTCAGATATACCCTGATGATTATTAAATCAAAATGTGCTTTTGTGCCATACAGATGGATGATGTCATTGATGATATTATTAGCTTGGAGTCAAGTTACAATGACGATGTTCTTGGACTTATGGACCCAGGACTCCAAATGAACAACCAGGTAATTTGTCAAGATAAAAGGATATGCTGTATATTCTAAATATGACTGTAAAGGGATGCATTTGAAGTCTCTGTGTCTATTTGAATACATAGTTGTTCTTTCAAAGCGTGCATTATAATGTCATGTCTTTAATAGCTCCCTGTGTCTGGAAACCTTCTCGACGTGTACGGCAGCCAAGGACTTCCACTCCCCGGCCTCGCTATCAGTAACTCCTGTTCACCCAACATTAAGAGGGAATACTCAGGTAAATTACTGAGTAACATCTTCCACACCATTGTCACTTTATGCTTTTTTACTGTTGATTTACTCAGACGTCATTTGGCTTGAATTTAGGTGCGATGAGTGCTGTAAATTCAGACTGTGAAATCATTTGACTGTCAATTTTGTGCACTTTTCTGTGACTAATATCTGACTCTCAAGCAAATAAATCTCACTTGATATGCCAGTCAGATCTGAATAAAGTACACATTGAGAAAAGTTTGTAAGTTGTCCAAGATCTGATACAGTGCTACACTGTAGATTATTTTTATTCATGACTAAATCCTTATCAAGGATGAAATCAACACATTTCCAGTAGAATGTAAAAAAAGCATGACTATAGGCCAATGTCAATATTGTGTGCAATTTGGAAATGCAAAAATATACTAATAAGTCAATTGTTTGCCAAATAATTACTCCAGCTCCTGGCATGAAGCAAGTACTGGACAAGCCTGATCCCTGCAGCATGTATGAAAACTATCAAAGGCAAGAAGGCTTTCCCGTAGGTAAGCAAAGCAAAATGAAGAAAGTGAAAAAGGTGATGTTTTGTAAAAGCTCTTTTCAATCGGATTTTTCAGAAACTTGTGTATGACGAAATCGCACACAATACAAATCAACTGTAATTATGCCGCTATTAAATAACATTATTTTATCTTTATTTCACTTGTAAATGATTATCCAGCATGATGTCAAATGTTCTAGTAGACAAAGTAAGATATTTACTGTACAGTGTGTGAAATGCCAACATGTAATTCCATTAATTTTATAGACTTAATGCCTAATTATCCATTGAATTAAACAATGACGTTTTGTCAAAGCACTAACATTCACGTCTCTCTTTGCTTCACAGAGGCTGAAGTCCGTGCTCTTGCTAAAGAGAGACAGAAGAAAGACAACCACAACTTAAGTGAGTCAATAAAAATATAATCATCTGAATTTTTATGATTTTTTTAATGATTAATTCAATAGTTATGTTATGTGTCTAGGAGACTATAGACATTTTAAGAAGTTTAAGAGGTTTTCTATAAAATATCCCTTTCAACTTTTTTGCAAATATTATTTATCACTGTTATTTGAATTGTATTATTATTATTATTATTATTATTATTATTATTATTATTTAATATTGGGTTGTTGTTTCTTTTTAATTTAATTTAAAACATTACATTTATTTATTATTTTATTTAATTTCCAGTTATTCAGAATAATTGAACAAAAATGCAAAATCTTATTTTTTTTTTAAATTTGTAAAAAAAAGTTGATTTATTTGTCAAATTAAAACTTCTGTTCATTCATTCATTTTATGACCTGTAATTAAACGTTCAAAGAAAGAAGGTTTACGAGGCTGCTGTACTTACTGTTTATTCTATTTGACAAATTCTAGTTGAACGAAGACGGAGATTCAACATCAACGATCGCATCAAAGAACTGGGAACCTTGATACCCAAATCAAATGATCCGTAAGTATGTTTTGTATGAATTTTTCTATTCATTAACTTTATTTTGAACATCCTCCTCTTCATAAATCCGAGTGCCCTTAAAGGAGGCGTAAAGAATCCAGTGCTGTTTTGGTCATCCGGTCAGCTGACTCTGACTGTAGACCTTTGTCTCCTGTATACCCCAGAGACATGCGCTGGAATAAGGGCACCATTCTCAAAGCCTCGGTGGACTACATCAGGAGGCTACAGCGAGAGCAGCAGAGAGCCAAGGAGCTCGAGTGCAGACAGAGGAAGGTGGAGCATGCAAACCGCCATCTGATGCTTCGTATACAGGTAGGCCATTCGTCTTTAGTGGAACAAACGGTACCGTAAACGGAGCCCAGGGAGGCACCCTGCTTCACTAACAGTATTGGCATATTACATTATTTTATTCTTCTACTCCTTTACCAGGGGCTAACGTTGGCAGTGGTAGTTAGTTGTATATATTGTCATATTAATATCATAAATTGTTTGAAATATCTCAACGATTATTGGATGGATTTGCATACAATTTGGTGCACACATTCATGTCCCCCACAGGATGAATTGTAATAACTTTGGCTCACTTATCCTATAGCACCACCATCAGGTTAACATTTCAATGTATTGAATATTTTTGCGCACTTTTAATACAAATTAGCAAATGTTAGCATTACTAATACACAAAACTAAGATGTGAACATTGTAAACATTATACCTGCTACACATCAGCGTGTTAGCATTGTCTCAGTGAGCATGTTAGCATGCTGAACAATGGGCAACCTCCAGGTCTGAAAAGTGAAGCCAATGCTGAAGTGCCTTAAACTTGCATTCTTTCTGATAGCCAGCAGGGGGCGACTCCTCTGGTTGCAAAAAGAAGTCTGATTGTATAGAAGTCTATGAGAAAATGAGCCTACTTCTCACTTGATTTATTACCTCAGTAAACATTGTAAACATGAGTTTATGGTCTCAATCGCTAGTTTCAAGTCTTCTTCAATACAGCATGATGTTCATTTAGTAAATTATGGTCCCATTTAGAGTCAAAAAGACCATAAAGCAGGGGATGCTTTAGGGCGTGGCTACCTTGTGATTGATAAGTCGCTACCACAGCTTTAACCCTTTCACAGTGTGTTTTCAGTTCATGAAGGTTAATTGCAACATTTTGGTCGCCTAAAATTGTCTTATTCAGCGTTTAGTTGTACTTAACTCCACCATTTCGTGTCACTTCTAGTTGTAACAAAACAAAAATGGCAATGGCCAAAATGCCAAACTCGAGGCTTCAAAATGGCAGTCCACAAATCAATGAATGATGTCACAGCGAATACGTCCACTCCACTTCCTATATACAGTCTATAATGCTGACGTTAGCTCAAAAGACTCAGGGAGCCACTAAGCATTGCATATTAAGTTTGTTAAATTTTGTTTATTTCTATAATCATCTAGGAGTTAGAGATCCAGGCCCGTGCTCATGGTCTCTCAGTGGTGTCATCCTCATCTGTCTGCACGTCGGATTTGATTGGCCGAGCCATTAAACAGGAGCCCGTCCTCGGCGAGTGCCCCGCAGATCTCTACCAGCATAGCTCAGCCCCCGACATGTCCCCTCCGACCACACTGGACCTCAACAACGGAACCATCACCTTCGACCAGATTCCCGGAGACGCCGGGGACTCCGGTCCCTACGGAACCTCCAGGACTTGTAACATGAAGGAATTGGTAAGGGACACCCTGTCGCCGATGTCCCCAAGTGATCCCCTGCTGTCCTCGATGTCCCCAGATGGCTCCAACAATGGTAGCAGCATCCACAGTTCCAGCTCGAGTATGGAGGAGAAGGAGCACGGCTGTTAGCATACTGACACTTTCTATCCGTAGCATCCCATCAATGAGGCACTCACCTTAAAGTGACATGACCGAGTGGATAAACTCTATTATAAACTCTATTTTTTATCTTGATTGCATATTGTTCTCATACTTTTTGCCCATTTATTGCTGAACTCTTAATGTTCAAATGCTGTATGTTAATGTGACTGAGGTGTTTCGGTTCCTCGATTGTACACAGTATTTTTACATTCCTAATCTTGATGATGACATAGACTGGTCAACTTATTGACTTTAAAGTTGATTTTTGTCTTTTTTAAAAACCAGGGTTTTCATATTTGTCCCAAATATACTCTGTATTGAACTGTCCATGGCAAAAGAGATAACATACATATGTGAAAATGTACTGGTAGTAAAGTGCAAAAGGTTTAATGTTACAAAAAATCAATTTGATTTCTAACTTAGTACATCTAACAGGATTAAACTTCTGATGGTCCCATCGTATGTATAATCACCTGAAACTAAGAATCGTTGTGTTTTCGTTACCTTAGAATGAGCGTTTATATCTACATACGGAGCGGGTTCTCTTCACGGAGCCAGTCGCCATGTTTCTACAGCAGCCCACAATGGACAAACCAAACTTTGGCTCTAGATAGGACCATTTGCGTTTTCATGTTTTCCCGTCAGCCACCGTAGTTCTACTACACGCTTCGCACACGGAAGAAGTTTCAGTTGGCTGCAATCTGCAACCACACCACTAAAGGATCAAGTATTGCATATAAGTAATTGTTTCTAAATATTTTAATTTATATTTTTTATACCCCATGAATAATATATTCTTAAGAAATAGCAAACCAAACATTGACCACATGAGAAGTATTATTATTGATATTTTTATTATTAGGTATTATATTATTAACAGCATTTATTTATTATTTTCTTTTATTCACTGAGGCTCTTTTTTTATTACATTTGATTACTTTAGAGATTAGTTTTCTCTGAGGACTGCCCACAAACACGTTATTGATCTTTTCCTATTCCATGATAATTAAAGTACAAATTTTGATGACGAAATGCAAATAACACAAAAGTAGTCTATGACAATATTGGGTAAATATAAGGTAAAATTCCCTAATTTTGATAATGTACTACAGTATTTTTAAACTGTTACAAAAAACAAGAAAGAAAAGACAAATACTTCTTTATTTTGGGTCCACAGATGACAAAAGCACTATATGTAAGTAATAATATGTAGTAATGATTGTAAAATAAAAATGATAAATAAATAAACCAAAATGTGGTTTATATGCTAACAAGGACTCACAGCAGCCTTTGCCCAAATTATACCAATTGCTTTGTAGGCACTGATCAACTATTGATTTCATCATTATCTTACATTACCCAGAGCTGAGGAGAAGTATACGGAGTGGAATCTTCTTTTTTTTATGTTTGGACAGAACTGGTTGATACCATATGTGACGTTTTTGTTAATGTTTGTTATCTCTTGCCAATATTGTAAATAAATAAAACACTTCGAGATATGTTGTATATAGTGCCAACATTTCGTTTTGGTTTTGTGTGTTTTTGATAGATGCTATATATATATAAATATATATAGATATTTATATCACATTTGTGGGGCAGCTTGCCGTATATGAGACTGATGAAAACGCTTCAAACTCTCAGTTAAGTTGTCTTACTGTCATGAATTTAAACGTCATTTTTAAATATTATAAAATAATATTATAATGTAAAATATATATCACACATCCACATTTCTCCAAGACAGGACACGTGTTCTGATGTGACACACTGAAAACACTGGATGTAACGAATGAGGTTTGTTTTAGCTTTTCTTTTGCTACCACCATTAAAATAAGAGAATGTAACACAGACTTTAGTAATAAGGTTTAAATAACTTTCTTCATAGGTTTAGGGCAGGACGCTGGCTCAGTGGGTAACACTGTCACCTCTCTACTGTGAGTGTGAATGTGTTTCTCTGTGTGTGATGGACTGGCAACATGCTGGGACATGTTTCAGCCACTTGCCACAGGGGACGTATTATATGCGTCAACTTTCCTTAATGAATATACGTTTTGTCAACATAAATAAAGTGATGAAGTCTTGATGGATTCACCAGGCAAATGCAGATTCATAATAGGATCTTTTTTTTTTTATTCTAAAGGCACAGGAGCTCTTCATTATCATCCAACTCTTCCATAATTTTTTTTTCCAGCCATGGAGTCGTGTTGGGCAAGACTTATATGGAACTATTGAATCACGCCATCAAATAAATCAAAGACCGCATGACAAAGGATTTGAAAGCACAGGTAATAAAATGACTGATGGCTGAATTCCATTTAGCTGCTTTCACTTCAGGGTCCTGGTATCGTGCATGCTGGCTCACTTTCACTCTCACTGATGAGTCATCGTTAATGTGATGAGTAACACCTGTGCTTTTCCTACTATGGCATGTCAAAATGTCTGCTGTGAAAAAGGCTCATGCTAATGTCCTCAGCTGGCCCTGGCGTTCCACCGAAAAAATATCAAAAGTTTCTGATTAATGAAGAAATGAAGCTCTGGATGAAAATAATAATCCAAAATAAGTGAGTATTATTACCATCAGTAATCCAATAATATCAAGTGCCTCTTCCGCAACTTTCTTTAATTGGAAATGAGAAGGCCTATTGTGTAACTGTTGTTGTCTGTTCTCATAGTATCAGGTTTGTATTACAAATGTTAGCTTAGCTTAATGAAACATGTAGCCCATCCTAGTTGATTAACTCAGTGTTAAAGTAGTCTAACTGTCATTTGTGAGCAGTGGCCTTGCCTTATCGTCTAAAAGCTGGAACAATACACATGCCTTTAGAAGTGAAGTTGATGAAAGTAAGAAGGATGTCAATATGAACATTTAGTGTACTATATTGTGTAAAAAACACACACAGATTGATATGGTAAAAACCTTTAATGGGACACGCTTACAAGTAGATGTAATAAGAAAATAGTTGGCCGCCTGAAACACATGAACATGCCTCACGACCGCAGAAAATTTTTATTATTGCGACTGAGGTGCACTTCACCGCTGCCTGGTGTGAATTCGGTGTGAGAACACAGGCTGGACAGAAGCCTGTAGAAATGGGTGGTTAGGTTACCCCACATTTAGCTGACTTGGTGGAATGCTATCTACTCAACTGCTGTTTCTTTTTCCCAACAATTTGAATAATGACTAGAGTACAAAACCAGAAGTGTATATTATACACTTCCCAAAAAAATTTAAACATTTTCTCTTAAAGGGACTGTTTGTAAGAATCAGAAATGCTTGTTAACAGCGACACCTGTGGCCGTTAAGTCAACGAAAGTCAGCGTCGGGCTCGCGCTTGTTCGCTCTACATAGACATGAACGAGCATCGCTCAAAACAGTGAGGCAACACACGTCAGCTAAAACCACAATATCACTCTATATTTCACCTGCTTGGCAGTAATGTTAGCTGACCAGACGAAGGTCTCTCCATGAATCAATGCTGCTCCTAGTGTTGGCTTTTCCAGCTTCAGCCTCGCAACCGCGGTGGGAGGGAGACACCGGCACCTGGTCGGAGACGATAACGTTTCTCGTTGCGGAGCCCCGTCACTTCACAAGACACGGAAAACCTCTGTTGGTCTGGAGGAGCTGCAGCATTTATTTCTGCACAAACGTCCACTGTACATTCACTAGATATTCTCAGAGCTAAACTAACTCTTCTGCAGTGTGTAGTGTGCGCGCATGCATGTGAGGTGGAGCGAGCTGAGTGAAGGCAGCCAGAGGAGCAGAGTACAGCAGAGACTCCGGCCCTGGAGTCCAAAGCTACGGTCTCCACCGCGTACTACGACCGCGGCCAACACTGTTTTGCAAGACGGGCTTCACTAGATAGAACTTTGCGGTTTTGGTGCTTCCGTGTAGTTTGTGTTGGAGTCTTGTCTGAACAGCGTAGCCACACGCGAGCGCGCATATGCGAGCGAGCATGGGACACCGACCCGGGTGATTTATACCTGTAAGAAGTTACAAACAGTCCCTTTAAAAACAGATTGAATGGATGTAGTTGTGGTTGTGGTTTGGGCAGCAGGTTAAGAGTCACAGTTGCCATCAGAGGAGGCGCTCAGCTCATCGCACCACTTTGCGTAAGCTCTGTGCAGGATCTCACAAGGTGTGTCATTAGAAATTTCTGCAATGAAAAAAAGGAGAGAAAAAGAACATGCTTTAAATACAGTACAGTCTGCCATATTTAGTGCCATCCCAAACCAATTAGCGGGGAGTGGAAGTGGGTTATAAAACCCTCCGACAGCCAGTCTGCATCGATGCCGACTTAACCAGCCGCCCTTACTGACGACGTGCAACGCCGTTTTGTGTTCGTCATGGAACACGCTCCAGTGTCAGTTCCGTGCGACTGCCGGTACAAACATTTACACGTAAACTGCTCAAACTAAGATAGACATTTGATTTATTCTACTTTATTGTCATACAGATGTTATCAATTTTAAGTAAATAGATTTACTGCAGATTAGATTTGTATTTAGGATCAAATATACCCTTGTCTACTCTAGAAAATGGTGACATGTTCATTTGATTGTAAAGTGTTGTATATTTATACACAAATATAACACATATTTATCATTTTCTTTACCCCTATCAGCAGCTATAACTCCATAATTTATTTAAATCTTGCAATACTGACATAACAGTACAATAATTTAGTGCAATAATTCAGCTGTGCAATAATCAGGTTCACTCTGGCATTAATACTGCATTTATTTATACAGTACATTTAAACTAATATTCATGTTTATTTATGCTATTCTTGCATTTTTACACACTTAATGATAGATCCAGTTTTCTGCATTATTATTATTAGCATTACTGTTTTGTTATGATTTCTCTATTATATCATAGAGGAATCATAAGATTTATTTATATATATAGATATAATAGTATTTCTTGTTCTGATATTTATTTATAGTTTCCTTGCTGGAGAGAGGGAAGTTTGTCCGCTGTATTTCTACCCTCCACCTTAAAAAAGGGTGCTTCATTGAGCTGTGAGTGTGACTACAAATGGAGTTCACTCCGTCACGTAGTGGGAGGATGTAGGGACCGGATTGGAATTGGGCCGTAGTCACAGTAGTCACTACATCAGAAAGCTTCCAGCCAACCTATTTTGCAAGGACACGCTGACTTGTACTGCTTTCTGCTCTAAACAGGCGGCAAGAGTTTTTGTGGCAGTGAAAAGAACATCACATTACTTCCTGCTTAATTGCTCCTGAGCGACACTTTTACGCCGTTTTAGAGCAAAACCATCAATGCTGTTGTTTTTCTGGTAAGGACAGTCTCACGCTAGCGACGCTTACCCGCTTCCCCAAGACCGACAGGCAGAGGCATCCTGACCAGGCCTCCCGAATGCTTCAGCCTTTCCTGCAGAGACTTCTGTATGAGCTCCATGGTGCACGCCTCGTGCCAGACAGGCAGCTCCAGGCCCACCATGCAGCTGATGATCCTTTGCTTTTCGTCTTCTGTCAACAGACCGCGCTCTTTGGACACGTAGACCATGTACGACATATCGATGTTCACTGCCTCGCCGTGCAGCAGAGACGGGAGAACTTTCTGTATTAAAAAGAGACAAAGATAATGTGAGGATACGTGTTTTAAACTCATATAGAATCCAAAACATTCTACAGTATGTACTGTATGAACAATAGTATGTATCAACAAAGCTATGTCTGCCATGAGGAGGGATCAATTACCATCTCTAACGCTGGACTGATAAGGTGGCCAAAGTCCACAAGTCTGTTTAGGTCATCCTCCCAAAGGTTTGGGGCAAGCTCCTCCAGCATGGTTACGATGGCGATATGAGTCGCTTGTGATGCAGCCTGTAAGCGGTTGCGTCCGTACACACTGTTGTCAGCCTGGAATTTAGTGTCCAGCAGCATGCGGCCGTGTGTCTCAAGAAGCTCAAAGAGGCCTCTGTGTTTCATCAAGGCCATCTGCAAAGAACCAGCAAAAATGCATAGAAGACTTCAATGAGCAGTTCAAACACAAAAAATAAATAGGCAACATGAAATAACTCCACTTCATCTCTCAGAGCCGATAAGCGTATCAAGTTACTACTTCTGGCTACAGTCAATGGAATTTGAAACTTCCCTTTGGTACTGTAATATGATACAAATGTAAATGGCATGTGTGAAACTGCAAACACTCACGTTCTCACTCCCAGCTCATCAAATACTGCAGTGGCCTACACTTCAAACTATGACGCTCTAGGTACCCCTCCAGCATCAGTTTTGGACGTGTCAGGGACGGCGTGTCAGTTTACGCTCGTTGATTGTGTCTTTTCAAAATAAACTACTGTGTTCACAGGAAATGTACAATGTATACAGTCTCTTATCACAATAAACTTTCAACGAAGGTTTACATAGTTTTTAAGTTTACTTATACAACAAACTACTTGGTCTTAAGAAAAGATTGTGGTTTGGGTTAAAATCATAGACTGTAGTGAACATACTCACCATGACGTCACCAATTGCTTTGTGGACTGCTGTTTTGAAGCCTTGAGTTCGGCATTTTGGCCATCGCCATGTTGTTTTTTTTGCAACCATAAGGGACACGAGAGGGTGGAGCTAATCACAACCACATAACTGAATAAGGCACTTTCAGGTGACCAAAAATGTTACAATTAACTTTCATGAACTGAAAACACACCGTGAAAGGTTTAAAGTTCTAAGACAAAAACACGGACAACTCTCAGACCAGACGACGCCATGGTAGCGACCTGTCAATCACAAGGTAGCCACGCCCTAAAGCATCCCCTGCTTTATGGTCTATTTCACTCTAAATGGGACCATAATTTACTAAATGAACATCATGCTGTAAAGAAGAAGACTTGAAACTAGTGATTGAGACCATAAACTCATGTTTACAATGTTTACTGAGGTAAAAACTCAAGTGAGAAGTAGGCTCATTTTCTCATAGACTTCTATACAATCAGACTTCTTTTAGCAACCAGAGGAGTCGCCCCCTGCTGATGTTAGAAAGAAGGCAAGTTTAAGGCACTTCAGCATTGGCTTCACTTTTCAGAACCGGAGGTTGCCAACTGGTTAAAATAAGTATGTTTCTCATGTAAAATAACTATGTTTGTTACGTAGCTGCCGTTAGTAAAGTACAGAAGTTGCGAAATGAAATTAAGGTAAAATAAGTCAATGTTGAATTGGTTTCACACGGGACACGAACAGCAGTCTCCTGGGTGAAAGTTAATATTTGACGAGTTGGGAGTGAGAACGCGTTGCTCTCCCAACCCTTTTGCACCTTGCGCTGCTGCACATTAATGAACCAAAATAGAGGGTGCACTTTGATACGCCCATACAGCATGAAATAGGGCCCTATATGTTAATGATGATAATATTTATATCGTTATGAATCATGTCATGGTATTAGCTGAGGGAATTACCATTCTCCAGTATGTATCAGTTTTAAGGTAAATATTCCACACCCAGGGACTTTAACGTACCTTTAACATCTCCGCTAGCCCGTTGGAGATGTGCCGTCGTGGAACAGTTTGTAAGAAGGACAGGTCGAGGAAGGCGGCAGCGGGTGGAATGTAGGTGCCCAGCTTGTTCTTGCAGTTTGCAAAGTTAACCCCCGTCTTTGCTCCCACGCTGGCATCAACATAGGAGAGCAGCGTGGTGGGGACCCTGATGTAAGGGGTGCGTCTTCTGTAAAGTGAGGCCGCCAGGCCCACGATGTCCAGGCAAACCCCTCCACCAATGGCAATGATGGGCTCTGTGCGGCGGTCCAGGGAGAAGCTGTTGACCTCCTCTAGGATCTTCAAGGCCATTTTCATGGATTTGTTCTCCTCAGTGGTGGGTAGAGACAAGATCTTGTACAGGACATTGTTGGCCTCTAAATATTCAGTCAGCTTGCCACCGTAGATTTTGTAGACTTCTTGGTCAACGACCACAAAGCGTTTGATTGGCTTAATTGATTTTTTAATGTCTTCCAGCTGCTGCAGGTCGGTGATGTGGCCCAGCAGGAGTGTGTCGTTGCTCGGGTCCAGCAGGTCCCGGGTCTCAGTTACTTTGTAAGTGAAGACGATGGGGCTGACCACTGTCCAACTGGTGCTCTTTTCTGTGATGTTCTCATAGCTGCCACACAAAACATAAGAAAAAATTATTATTATAGTGGCATATAGGTATAGCTTTAAAAAATCTAGTCAGTGACTGGAGACTTTGGCCAATCACAGGTCATTTCAGAGAGAGAGAGCGTTCCTATTGGCTGTTCATTCAACGGAGGCAGCTGTCAATCACTCGCAAACTCCGATCAAATGGTAAAACTAGGCAGCGCTGATCAAATATGAATGCATATTCTGTTACGTTAATGCCTATTTCTCACCTCAAATGTTTTCAGAAACATCTTGTAGTGTACGGTTTAGCTGTAAAATGAGAAAGTTTGCTCCGGGCTGGTGGGCTGTGCTTGGTATTTCCTCAACTGATCTCAACATGGCTGCCAGGTCACAAACTTTCTCATTTTACAGCTAAACAGTACACTACAAGATGTTTCTGAAAACATTTGAGGTGAGAAATAGGCATTACAGTAACAGAATATTGATTCATATTTGATCAGCGTTGCCTAGTTTGATCGTTTGTTCGGAGTTTGCGAGTGATTGACAGCTGCTCAGAGACGGCAAGGCTCCAGATCGGCTCTGATTGGCTGTCTTCCTCCAGTCTGTGAAATCTTGCAGATGCCGTTAGGAGCACCGGAGGACACAGAGGCACATGATTTTTTTCAGATTACCTGTCCCAAACTACTGTCTGGATATAGCGACCGTTTTATAAAGATAACTGTTTTTTAATCATATTTTCTCCAATCTGCCTACTGCTGCTTTAATGTTGAGAAATACCACATTTAGCACTGTTGACCTGCCCTTTCTGTGAATATAGTAGAGGAATATTTTAGTGTTTTTCCATGTTTGTTCCCTCATGAAGAGAGTGGTCTGATAATAACTTGTTTATTCTGCTTCCAGCCAAAACAGGGAGAAGGCACTGACGTTTAATCTCTTAGTGGCGGTGGATGTGGTGGATGGGGGGGGCTAAATGTGGTCCTTGAGACTCAGACTGGGCCTCTGTCTATCGGAGGAACCATTTAAGAAGCTAATGCTGAAGAGACAAGGACCCTGTTGATATCAGCTGTTGTTTTTCTCTTTACAGTTTGCTGAGGTTTGGCCAAATTAGGGGATAGGTTGCAGATACAGTATCAGTGAACAATTAGATTTGGCTGCAGTTTTCCATGTGCACTTTCAAAATGCTGTATGAAATTCATTCTTTATTTGACTTTTTTCCTTTTTATTGCAATTCAAGTCTTTATATTCACATTGGGTTTTGATTTAAAGCAGCAGTGGGTAGAATTGGTGCAAATATGATTAAAAAAAGTTATTTTTATAAAACGGACAGTAGTACATGAGACAGGTAATCTGAAAATAATCATGTGCCTCTGTGTTCTACGGTGCTCCTAACGGCATCTGCAAGATTTCACAGACCGGAGGAAAAGAACCAATCAGAGCCGAGCTCGAGCAGCTGTCAATCACTCGCAAACTCCAACCAAACGGTCAAACAAGGCAGCGCTGATCAAATATGAATCAATATTCTGTTACTGTAATGCCTATTTCTCTCCTCAAATGTTTTCAGAAACATCTTGTAGTGTACTGTTTAGCTGTAAAATTAGAAAGTTTGTGACCTGGCAGCCATGTTGAGATCAGTTGAGGAAATACTGAGCACAGCCCACCAGCCCGGAGCAAACTTTCTCATTTTACAGCTAAACAGTACACTACAAGATGTTTCTTAAAACATTTGAGGAGAGAAATAGGCATTAACGTAACAGAATATTGATTCATATTTGATCAGCGCTGCCTAGTTTGTCCGTTTGATCGGAGTTCGCAAGTCATTGACAGCTGCCTCCGTTGAATGAACAGCCAATAAGAACGCTCTCTCTCTGAAATGACCTGTCATTGACCAAAGTCTCAAGTCACGGGCTAGATTTTTGAAAGCCTGAAAACAGAGCCATGAGGAGGTGCAGAAGTTTTATCTTAGACCACTTGAATTACAATATGCTGAAAGGTTATTATGGAATTTTTGCCCAATGATGCTAAAAACATTCTGCCTACTGCCACTTTAAGGTCTGTGTCCTGTAAATGTCATAATAAATTACGTTATTTCTGACCCCAACTCTTACACTTGTCTACACTTGTTTTCTATTTTACTGTATAGTGTAATGCTGGTATGTTAAAACAGGGTGCAGTTTTCCCTCATGCCCCCTACAGTTGTCCCTCGGGTTCTTAAGGTGTCAGGATCATTGACAGATCCCTGAAGACTGGTGGTTTTCCACTCCTCTCAAACAAATTAGCCTCTTGCGAAATGTGAAGAACTTCAGGTTAAATTCCAACCTTAGTGAAAAGCCTGAGGCACTACAGTACAGTAGTTTACTGTACCTTCAGTTTTCATAAATTCAGCTTGAAGTATTGTATGTCAGTCCTGGATTTCAGAGAAGCACATCAGGAAGTCTTGTTTGACAAAGTGATGATGATTGATTACATGAGTCAGAGGTGCTGTAAAAGTCCCATGGCTGCTTAACCGGAATGACTGGTCTCAACATCAGAAAGACACAGCATGTATGGTTTATTTAAACGCTAATGCTTTGCAAACAATGATTGAGTATGTGACGAATAAAAACTTGAAATAAAATAAATAGTACTGAATAAATAGTCGCTGGAAAAAAAATAAGAAACTCACTGATAAATGACAGAAAAGAGTCATTAAGAGAAGCAGTAATGTTTCACAACATTCTAGACGTTTTTTTATTCTCAATAGATTTAAATCTTCTGCACTACTAAAGCAACGCATTTTAAATGAAACACCTATATTCCGGAAACCTAAAGGCTAAAATACACTTTTCCTTCAGTTTCCTGCCTCCACACTGCATAAAATAGGTTTCCTTTCAAGTTTTTTGTTTGAAATTGCCATTTAAAAAGTTAATTAAAAAAAAAATTTCACTTGTTTTTACTATATCAATCAAAATGTTTACACTATTTTGCACACAGTAAATGTTATGTTACTTTACACTGACTACACAGATTAGTCATAATTGTTCAGCCATGCTTGATCTTTATTAATGTTTATTACATTTCGTAATTGTTAGACTCCAATTGCATGTATGCATCAGCATCATTCATCAAAACTTATGAAATCTACTGAGTCAGAGACAGAACAACACCTACATTTTGCATAAATATTTTTTTAAACGTGTAAAAATAAAAGGAAACAAAAAAAGAAGATACCACACTTTTTCCTTGTAATTAAAGAACGTAATAAAGAACAATGTCTTACTCACATTTTTGCAGCAGAGACACAGTCAGCTATGTCTTTATTGAAATTCTTTCCCAGTTTGCACTTCCAGGTGCCCTTGACCCGAACTAAACTAAACTCTGTTTTATTTTCTTCGGCATCGTTATCCTCCAGATGAACCTTTCCCATTATTGTGGTGATGAGTGTATGTTACAGGAGTGGAAAGAGCTAGTCTTAATGAGCAGATCGTCGATGAACTCTTTTGATAGAGTATGGTATGATATATAGGAGGATGCCTTTGGGACAAGGGAGGAGCATTCCCATTCAGTGTGCTTCACATGTCATCACTTGTAAGGACTTGTCTGTATGTGTTTTACTTCCAAAGTGTTAACATAAATAAACAGCCAGCCAAACTCCTTTTCAAGAGCCAGGAAGTGAGCGTGCTTGCTCCTTTAATGACTTCTTTCACAGCAGGTCAAGTCAGGATGACACATTGAATTGGAGTGAAACTAGAAAAGAAAATACAAAAGATGTACTTAATGAACTGCTATGACAGAAACAGGTAAATATAAACAACCTACCTTTATCTTGTAAATTCAATAGGTATGTAACAGGTAAGTATAAGCGGTAAAGTTGTCTTATGAGCATTAACACAAAGTTATTACATTTGTACAAATCTTAGAAAAATGCCCATCAAAGTCATCAATATCAATTCTCAAGCATGTAAAGAACATATATCACTTACAGCCATTGCTTTCTGAGGGATTCATATGCAGGATTAAGCTGGATTCAACATGAGAAACTATACAACTCCATCCATGTTCTTTCTCTGTTTTCAGGTCTCCTCTATACTTTCTAAATCTGTTACCCGCTTCCTGTTTACACTATCTTTCCAGCCTTCAAAATAAAGCTCAACAATCTTTTCTAAGAATAACAATACAATCAAATTTTTAACAGTCAACTTGGTCTTTTCAGCATTTTAAACGCACTCAGGGCAGAACACTCAATTGTCCGTACTTGAACTTTTTCTTTCTTTTGGCAAGAGCAAGACAACATCAGAGATAGGCCTCAAGAATGTCTTTAGTTTGTCACGCGATGTTGTCCTGACCTCGATTTTGCGGACCTGTCCATCACTTCTCGGGAGGGTGGAGGTGACAAGACCCATTGGCCACTCGTTGCGAGGCGCTTGACTCTGTTTTAGCAGCACTATGTCTCCAACCTCCAGGTTCCGACGTGCTGTGTGCCACTTGCACCTTGGCTGAAGAGTATGGAGATACTTGTTTCTCCATCAGGGCCAAAACTCATTTGCTAGTGGCTGCACCTGTTTCCGCTGACACTTGAAAAGATCCTTTTCATAGAAGCTGCCGGCTGGAGCAAGCACACCTGGTTTTTGGGTTAGGAGCATAGCAGGCGTCAGCAGCATTGGAGAAGAGGGATCAGTGGAGACAGGGACTAAAGGTCTCACATTGACATCTGTTTCAGGATCCACTAGTTTGAAAGACTCATGTGTTTCAGGCTGGTGTGGTTTGTGAAGGAACTCTGGTCCTGTAAACCACATGGTGTCAGTGAGTGTTGATGCAGGTACAGACCTGTTGGCGATCCAATAGTTTTGCTCATCTCTCTGGACCTCTGCTTGCATGATCTCCAGAAAGGTCTCATCCTCGAAAGACAAGGCAGGTTTGTTGTCGTTCTTTGTTCTCACAAACACATCTAGTCCAAGTTTGTCTTTAGCAGGGACACCAGAAGCAGGACAGTTGGACAGATGTGTGAGGGCACAGTGTCTGTGCTCCCCGCCGTAGCCTACTCTCTCCTTCACGCAGATGTGATTCTGACAGGGCGTCAGAAAAGATGGCCGTCCATCCTGCAGGACATTGGTCTTAAAAACAGATACAGTGGGCTTGTGGGCACTGTCGATGCAAACCTCCCCTACAATCACCCACCCTAAGTCCAAACGCTGGGCAAAAGGGGCGTTGTGGGGCCCATTGATTTGTTGTCTCACCTTGTGAACACGTATGAGGTCTCTCCCCAGTAGGATTAAGATCTGGGCTTCAGGATCGATCTCTGGGATGTAAGGCACCACGGATCTCAAGTGAGCATGGGAGCGAGCAACCTCTGGTGAAGGGATTTCTGATCTGTTGCTCATGATCTCGTTACATTCAATGAGTGGAGGCAAGTCCAAACACACTTCACTATTCATTGCTTCGATCTGAAAACTGGCTGCCTTCCTTCCAGTCATTTCAGTGGTTCCAGCACAGGTCCTCATCAGGTAAGGTGCAACGCTACCATTGACATCAAAGAGCTGGAAAAACTCAGATCCGGCCAGTGAGCGATTGCTCTGGTCGTCAAGGACGGCATACATTTTGACTGAGCGTTCTCGTTGCCCTTGTGGGAAAACTCGCACCAAACATATCTTTGCACACGATCGCGCTGGGAGACCTTCTCCGCAGACCTCAGTGCACCTGGAGGTTACCTCTGGAGGAGAGCTGTTTTGCTGCTCTGTGTCACTGCAGGTGAGCCGGTAGTATCTGGGTGCATGGCTGTGCAGTGTTGATTACTCTCGCACTCATTGCATTTCAGCTCCACTGGACATTCTCTGGCCATATGAGTAGCAGAGCAACACCTATAACAACGTCTGTGTTCTTTTAGTAGTGTCTTGCGTTCTGTCAGTGGCTTCATTTTAAAGGCTCTACATTTCTCCAGAGGATGAGATGTATCATGAAGTGGACAGTACTTGGCTAGTTCAGTACTATTTTTCCTGTCTGTTAATGATCTGTGCATTGAGCTTGAATCTGCTGTTGCTGAGACATCTGTCATTTTCACAGATATAGCTGTCTTCACACCATCATTCCTAGCCGTGGGCCTTTCATTGAGGTAATGGCTGCAGTTGCCGTTCGTCAGTCAACTTGGTCTTTTCAGCATTTTAAACGCACTCAGGTCAGAACAGTGAGGTAACACCTGTTACCAATGACTGACAACACTTTGTGTGCATCAATGCATCGTATTACTTAGCATTATGACAAATATGCCCATGGTAAAGAGAGTGAAAAACATTTTTATTTTGCATATTACATTTACATAGGGGAATATGTAAATGTTTATTCAAGATGAATTTGGACATAAATAAAAGGACTGTGGGATACTTCATCAATTACATTGATAAAGTAAAAAGAGGGAAATGCTGTTATCACTTAACAATTTCCTTAAACCTGCAGTAGGCAGAATGTTTTTGGCATCATTGTGCAAAAAATCCATAATAACCTTTCAGCATATTTTAATTCAAGAGTTCTGAGAGAAAACTAGACTTCTGCACCTCCTCATGGCTCTGTTTTCAGGCTTTAAAAAATCTAACCGGTGAAGGGAGACTTTGGCCAATCACAGGTCATTTTAGAGCGAGAGAGCGTTCCTATTGGCTGGTCATTCAACGGAGGCAGCTGTCAATCACTCGCAAACTCTGACCAAACGATCAAACTGGGCAGCGCTGATCAAATATGAATCAATATTCTGTTACTATAATGCCTATTTCTTACCTCAAATGTTTTCAGAAACATCTTGTAGTGCACTGTTTAGCTGTAAAATGAGAAAGTGCACGTGCTCTGGCAGAAATAACACAACTGCACAATGAATAAGGGAATTAAAAACAGTTACAAGAATCATAGAAACATCAGATAATAAAGCTTTAGATCCCAACTGGGAAAATTCACGTGAACGCCCCAAGTCAGAACAACAACTCAAAAACAGCCTCATAAGTTTTTGCATTAATTCTTGGGGTTGATACCGTTTGTTATACGGATTTGGTGCTAAATTTTAAAAAATTATACGACTTGAGATTTGATAAAAATGATCAATAATCCCTCCAAAATACCACATTAAGACACCGAGACCTTGAGGAACCTCATAGAAAAAGCCATGCTGTGATTTGGTATCAAACACTTTTGACATTTGGAGATTTCTGTAAGAATTGCATTTTTCGGCGATTGGATGGCGAGCACTTCTGTTCTGGAAACTGCTCAGAAATCCCCTTATTGTCAATCTACCTAGGAAAGCTATCCATCCTCTGAATGCTCTAGGTCTCTAGTTTGTGGCTGTAAAGTTTCATGAGGCTGTGATTATCCTAGAGGTCACCACAGGTCATTTTATACAGTGAGGTCAAGTTTAAAAAAATGGGCTCACTAAAATGAAATGGTTACTCTGAGGACTAACATCATCACACATGAATACAATTGGGCTTATTGGATCCACAAGAGTCTCAGCTTTAAAGTGATACCCAATTTATGTAATTCCAAGACTGTTTAGGGACCCGAGTATACAGAAATATTCAAACACACCATTTTAGAATTGACGAAAATAACACTAAAAAAATGCATGGTTTCTGCTCCAAACTGAATGTGATTATCATGAAGTGGGCATGTCTGTAAAGCGAGACTTGTGGGTACCCATAGAAACCATTTTCATTCACATATCTTGAGGTCAGAGGTCAAGGGACCCCTTTTTGTTTGGAGGCTTCAACAGTCGAGCTTTGTGAATGAATAACATGATTTCTTCTCGACTGTGAGGAGGTCCATCCAACCGTGTGATACAGAGAACAATGATGAGTCCGAAATGTGTCATTTGTGATAAAGCGTAATGCACTCTGATACACAGGGTTTAACAGCTGAAGTGTTGATGGGGCAGCATGACAGTAGAGAATATCTCCAAGGACAGACATGAAGGTTGACTGCACAGTTTAGTTTACGGTCGGAAGAAGACAGACAGCCTTTAATTCTATACAAGACACCTAATTTGATTTTAAATTTTTGAGTAAAATGCTGAATATGAATCTTGAATGACAGTCTGCTGTCAAGCCAAGTATTTGTCTCAGCAAGAGTAATATGGGCGCAATTTAAAGTTTTAATGGCAGGAAAGTCTCTGGTGGAGGTGGATAATACCATGCACTTAGTCTTTTCTGCATTTAAAACTAGTCTGTGATTAAGGAGTGATAATTGGAAAGCATCAAAGGCAGACTGAAGATGATCGGGCCTGGGCTGCAGTGGAGCCTGGGGCATATAAAATTGTATCATCAGCAAAAAATGGACATTGAAGTACTAATTAGGAAGAATTAAGTTATTTATGTATAATGTATAAGCAAAAAAGGACCAAGGATAGACATCTGTGGCAACCTATTTCTGATGGTCAGCTGGTTCAACCAGCAGCAACATTTTTCACAACAATGGAGGTCAATGACACAAATTAAGCTATCAGGTTTTGGATCCAAAGTCAACGGTTTATTATGATTATTGTATTGCTGGTGTTGAATTTTCATCAAATTCATACATTTACTCGCACAAAATATTCAATTTTTTGCCCTTATTCCGAAAAAGACACTAAGCTGTTTACGTGGCTTAAAATTAAAAATATTCCTCTAATATTCCCGTTTACATGCAGCCGTGCATACTCCGATTAACGTAACCGAAGGCGGACTTGTTTGACAGTGCAAACGCAGCCTCCCTCTTTCATTCCTTCAACCTCCTTCTTGAAAAGGTCGGCGTTACGATATTTGTGCACATCCAAAAACCTGTTGATATCCAGGTCTTTCATAATGTTCATGCATCTCTGCAAACGGTCGGATAGTTGGGTTTGTACACACAAAAGAGAGGCCGTGTTTCTTAAACTGACGTAAAAAAACAAACAATTGAGACGCATATTATGAATGCACTGTATACATGTCCAAAGAATGCTCCTAAAACCTGAACAACATCGGCATATCCCACATGTCTTAATCTGATAATACCTCATACAGAATAAGGACTAATTCAGAAATATCTAAACAGAATAGGCTGTTTACATGACCGTATCAAATTCAGAATATTGTCATATTTGGAATAATAGTGGTATATTAGTGTCCATTTAAATGTAGTCACTGAAATTTAAGAAAGATGGAAAATATCTCCAGACTTATCCTCCAAGCTGAATTTGTGGTTTAATCTAAACCCAGTTGCTATTCCTTATAGAAATCATCTAAATGTCTGAGTCGCTGAAGGGCATCTATGATATCCTTTTATGCTGCAGTGCAGTCCTTACAGTGCATACAATTAACATGAGTGAAGAAGAAAAAAAATCTTAAAAAACCCCCAATACTGTCAGTAAACCCAGCAAACACAGTAGACCACCACTAAATTTATTGACGGTCAACACGCAGCTCATCATTTAGATTACTGAATAAAGTCACTATTCAGGTGTTCTACTTAAATTTCTAAAACATTTAACTATATGGATAATTTTCTTCTTGCCAACAAATCCAGACAAAATTCAATTATCTTATTTATCTTAATGGGGCTAAAAGGGGGCAATAAATCCATACTATCCATATTTAATTGTGGTACAAGCTCACGTAACATTACCGTCTTCCTGAAGGGCCTCTTCTTCTTCTCGGCATTGCATTCCCACCTGCAGCAGACGGTGGACCGTTTGTTGTGGTGGAAGTCTAACCTTGACAGATAGGAGAGAGCTTTGCAGTGTAATACAATCCCATTCAAAAATACCATCAACCCTGGCCTCAAAAAAATACAATGGAGCTGAACTTTGACACAGTAATTGACCGAGAAGTGCTTTAAGTATCTCCTGAGTGCAGCAAGTAGCTGAACAAGAGTAGGTGGAAACCTTGTATATGGCTGGACGGTGTTTGTGATCAATGTGATAAATTGAGGCCAAATTGTTAAAAGGATAGTCAGCGGTGTCTATCATGTGAATTCCTGGATATTAAATGTTCATCTGCAATTTTCTGAAGTGGTCCCAGTAATATTTGTTCTACAGTGTACTGAAGTAGAATATCACATGACATGGTTAAGCTAGGTTTGAGTCAAATAATAGAAGATTGTTTTAATTTAATAAATTCAACAATATGATCATGCTATTTGCAACAATTTGTTGTTCTGAATCACTCATCTAAAGTGTTATTGACCTTACACTCCTTTGTTGAATACTCCTTTTTGAGTCCATCGCGGCGTTCTACGGTCTGTTATTTCTTTATAACAGAACCTAACCTGCTCCAGAGCAGGTCATGTTCCAGATAAGAGATCAACTCATATAAAAGCACCGCCTACTGACCAATCAGAGCTTAGTGTGCAGATTGTATGATCATTTTACACAAATACAAAGTAGTTACAGGCATAATCCAGGCTAAAATCAACAAAGTTTAAACTGCCAAGTGCAGGAAGGACAGCAGGATGTAGGTGCTTACTGCTTGAATTATGTTTTAATATCTATTTTTCTACTTGCTCTCAAGTTCGTTTCACACCACCGGAGTCGAGGACGCAGCTGAAAGAAGGCTGAAATACTCACACACGTCACAATTATACCAAGGTGCATAATGAAATGTAATCTATTCATTCATCCAACATAAATATAACTTAAATACCAAGGTATGTTGAGTGTGAAGAAGATATAAGACAACAGTTATAATGATCTTGGTCAGCCCGTTCTCATTCCCAGGGCGTCAAATACCGACATTTTGTCACAGCCGTCGGCGTAAGATACGGACGCACAAGACACCCTTTAGCACCAGTATGGGACGCACCGAGCTTTCCATTAACTACAATGTAAACCCGTAAGCGTCAATATTAAACGCTCAGGGAAAGTGCACGGGGAGTGTGTTGACGTAGCTTTAAGAGCGAAAAGACACACTCGGGGCGGGCAGGAGGGGTGGTGGATGGGTTCAACAAACACAGGGCTTTCATCCAGGAGGCCGCTGTTCGTGTCCCGGGCGTCACGTTAAAATCAGCTGTTCATTCATGTCCCCTGTTCACAACGTTCAGCGTCATTTTCACTGTACAAACGTAGTCGTTTCAAGCCCAACCATGTTGTTTTTTCCTAAATCTAACTATAGTGGTTTAATTGCTAAGCAAGTGTTTTTGTTTACTTCACAACATTAAGCACGTCTTTACTGCGACCAAAAAGTGTGACGCCGAAGGGTCTGACAAATCGCCAGTATATGACGAGTTGGGATGAGAATGCGTTGTCTTGGGAGTATAGAAATTAGAAATTTAGCTACACACAGCTGGTGCATCAGAGCTTGGTGCCAGCGTACAGTATATGGCCTTCAATCGAATGTTAAATAAAAAATACAGATAAAAAGAGAAGCCAGATATAAAATAAACAGCTCTCTTTGACCCAGTATGATGACATTGGTAAAGAGAGCAAGGCCACCAAATGTTTGATACCACTGTCTATTCCCTATCCGATACCCAGTCTCTTCCCTCCCCTCTCAGAAAGTTTTTAGAATATTCTAGATGTCTCCTGGCTAAAGTTGAACTAATCAATACACATTTATAACAATAGATCAAATGACTGTGTGTAATGTGAAATGTGTTGCTCATAATGACAAACCCACAGAGAATTATCACCTGACTGATGTCCCCATCAGCTCGACAGAGCATTTTAGTCTATTTGGATCATTGTTTTGGTTTTCCACTGGTACACCACCTCTTTGTGACATCTACTGTTGACCTGCTATCTCACCCTAAAGACCCCCTAAAAAAAGACAAAAACAGGTCTTTTGTGGGTCTCAAAGGGTTAGCCTTTGCTTAAAGGGACTGTTTGTAACTTCTTACACGTATAAATCTACCGGGTCGGGATCCCATGCACGCTCACATATGTGCGCTCGTGTGTTCGCTCACTACACACTGCAGAAGAGTTAGTTTAGCTCTGAGAATATCTAGTGAATGTACAGTGGACACTTAACGGCCACAGGTGTCGCTGTTAACAAGCATTTCTGAAAGTTACAAATAGTCCCTTTAAATACAGCAAAGATATGTATGATATTTCTATATTTATTTATTTTTTTACCAAATTGAGTCAAACACTCCAATCAACTGGCCAATCATGTGGCTCAAACTAAATCAAAACCCGACCTAATGAATGATTGATGCTCCCTGAATGGAGGTGAATGACCAGGAAACCCTGTTTGATAATCCAGCTGTGGTCCACGTGAGGTGTTTTCTCCTCCTCTGTGAGTCTATACCTGTCTCTCTCTGTCTCTACTTGTCTGTTTGACTATGACAGACACATAACGAGCAGTTCTGTAACCTCTTCTCCACCACGTGCTGTTTAATCGACACTGAACGTTTTTCAGTTGTGCCAGACAGTTCATGTCACTCCCCTCACTCCATTTGCATAGTTGTTGTGATATAACAGAAAGTCCCAGCACGTTGCTAACCTCTTCTCTTTCTGCCCAAAATCGTCACGCCCATAAACTCGCACCATGTCAGCCGAAAAAGGTAAGATTATTAATCTGTTTTTGTTTTGTTTTCAGAGATCAGAGACAATATCATAACACAGATCATAACTTTATCATAACTCCAGAGGAGTCCAGTCCAGTCTGGTGCGTAATTACGCGTCATTTATCAGACCAAAGTGTTCCCAACAGGCAGACAGCTCCACATACGGAAGTTCGTGGTCATAAGAAACGTTTTTATGCTGGAAGAAAACAAAATGTTTACAATAATTTAAACAGAACATAATGCACGTTTGTGTTTGTGTGCATGAGTATATCATTAAGTGACGTCAATATGAGCTCATTATTACAGTTTTTCCTCATTCGCTTTGGCTCAATTCTTGAATGAGAATTTTTTTTATTTCTTTTCTTTTTTTTTCATTTTGTTTTTCCTTTATTTGGTTTTACTCAGACATTTACATAAACATACAAATAGATACAAATATGAAATGAACCAACTTTTCCACTTTTTACAATGAAATTATATAACACACAAATAGAACATTGATGGGGTGATTTTCATGTGAAATAAGATCAAATAAATAATAATTAAAAAAATTACATTTTGAAAAAAAGAAAAATTAAACAAAAGAAGGGCGTTTTGGGGAAATATACTTTTTCCACTCCTTCCAAATGTCCTCAAATTTAGTTTCTTGAAGCCTCATTGAGAATGTAATTATTTCCATTACAAATATTTCATAAATAACATCATACCAGTTCTCTAATGATGGGGTATCTGGTTTAAGCCATTTCTTAGTAATTGCTTTTCTAGCAGCTACACTCAATATTTTTATTTATTTTCAAAACAATGAGTTAAAATCTCTGAACAATCGGTTTGTTGTTCACAACAGATTAGAAATTGCACTTTTTGGCACACGTTTATTTATTTATTTATTTTACTTGTTGTTTTTTCCCCCAGGCCATCAGACTTTTAAATACAACACCTTCTCACACAAAAATATATCTTATACTGTATATACTGTATATGTTCTTAATATGCCCTTGTACAAAGTATTTCCTTTTATAATTGTAATATAACTTATTATTTTAATGCAGCTTCCCAGCAAAAATCATTTCACACGATTGTACCTGTATAACCAGCGTGACAATAAACATCTTGAAATCTTGAAATGTGTGCAAAAGAGTAAGTTTGCGCACATTTTGCAAAATAACCACTTGCACATTGCTGATCAAAATGTATCCTCTTCACAACTTCTAAACATTCCTTTATTGTTTGAGAGATCTATGCAAAAATTAAATTATCAAAATCTGTCAGACATGCATGTATAGTCCATAAATATCTATGCCATGGTGTTATTTACTGTGAGGAGGTACAATGTGTTTTTTTTTTTTGGCATGGATGTCATTTTTTGGCAACTTTTCTGTTCACTCTATATGACTTTACATGAAAGCTCACAGTACATGTTTGGTACATAAATACATTTACTGTATACATATAAATGTGCATACCATTTTTCTGTGCGCTACAGAATTGTACAGTATCGACTTCTCCCCTTTTACAGATTTTCTCAATTGCTTTGGCTCATTTCTTTTAAACACTCTTAATATTCTCTAAACTGTAGGGGCAGTTGTCACAACTGTTTCATGGGGCATCACAACTCTATTGCATGTCTGCAAAAGGTAATAACTCACCCAAAACATTTCATTCATGCTTCAAAACCGAGTTATTGTTTCAGTAAACTGGCCAACGCCACCAAAATGAAAATATGTTTTGTCATCGTGTGAGCCGTAACCTACTGGTCAAAATGTTTTTGCTGTTTTTTTCACCCTGGCAGTCAACCCTGGAAATGTTCCTTATACAAGTCTCTGTTTTGTTCTTCTGTTTTGTTGACACTGACTGCTTAAGTAAGATACAAAAATGTCAGTTTTGTCTAGCTGAATGATGTTCTGTATCACACTGAGCTTTTTAGATTCCAACAGCAGGTAAAAGTTTATTGAACGTCAAAAGACCTACTGTAGCGCACAGAAAAGGGATATGCACATTTTTCACTTTAAAAAGAAATTTCTCCTTTTTGATCTTTCATGTGAAGTCATATACAATGACCAGAAAATTTGCCATAAAATGACATCCATGCCAAAAACAGGTAAAGCAAAAAACAACTAATTGTGCCTCCTCACAGTACATAACACCATGTAATATATATTTATGGAAAATACATGTATGTCTGACGGATTTTGATAAATTATTGGATCATTTTGCATGTGATGGCTTAGATGATTAAAGAATGTTTAGAAGTTGTGAAGAGGACGACAACTCATCAGTTTTGAGCAGCAAGACATATGCAAGTCGTTATTGTACTTACTTTTTTGCACACATGTACCAAAACACGTGTACGGAGCCCTCCTAGACAACCTAGGAGAACATTTTTATTAAGTCGTTCCCTCGAGTTAGTAACTCGTTCCTTCGAGATAGGTATCTCGTTCCCTCGAGTTAGTACTTTTAACTTAGCAAGTTACTTCATAGAGCACTTCTTCCAATCATTCCTGACAGTCCACACATTGCTGATGTACGGAGCCCCCCTAGATGATGTACTGCAGTAAAGTTGGAAAGATATTGACAGATTCAAACTTCCTGGATCAATAACTCATAACAGAAACAGTGTTTAAACACATACAACGTCTCTTTCTAACCATAGTAAAGTACACAACGAGCTACAACCTCATTTTAATCAACACAAAATACAACATTGGTCTCTGTGCAGCCGGCTGTGAGACGAGCTGTCAGGGACCGTCTACAAAGTGCAACGCCGAAAAGAGAAAAATATTCCATAACTTCACTATTATACAGTGTAGTACCACCAAAATCACTTCACACATCAATGATCTCCTCATAGTTGTACTACAACACTTAGTTTGGAAAAATATGCTTTTCAGGAATGATTGGAAGAAGTGCACTATGATGTCACTCGAGGGAAGGAGTTACCTAACTCGAGGGAAGGAGTTACTTAACTCGAGGGAACGAGTTACCCAACTCGAGGGCACGACTTAATACAAATTTTCTCTAAGGAGTCTAGGGGGGCTCCGTACACGTGCAATTGTCTTGAATGAATGAGAAATTCAAATCTGTTGTGAACAACAAACTAATTGTTCATAGATTTTCACTTATTGTTTTGAAAAAAAACACACATTCTCATTCAAGAATTGAGCCAAAGAGAATGAGAAAAACTGTAAACTTTCCTGTGTGTCACTTAGTCAGGGGTCGTCAGTTTACTCAATGGTAGAAAAGGGTTCCCGTAAGGAAAAAGGTTGGGAACCACTGATCGACTAAAGAAATCTTAGTGGACTAAGACCGAAAACAACCGATTAGTTGACTAATCAACTGAGCGGGGGCAGCCCTAGTTATTTACATTATATATAGTTGCATCCCTACGTCATATTGCCTGGAGCAGGACAGCGCAATAGCTGATTGATATATGTCATTCCCCCAGTTCCCGACACCCCAATGGAAGTCCTCGTGGATCTCCTAACAAAAGCCAAGGAGATCGCCGCAGCGAGTAGCAATGTGCCAGACAAGTTGACAAGTCAGCTGCAGAAGGCTCTGGACATCGCCAGCGGCCTGGACGACTACCTGGAGAAAATGACCACACAGGAAAGTGAACCTCTGGCAGAGCTGTACAAGTATGTCTTAGCTTCCTGCATACAATCATCTATAGCTCAAAAGCACTACTGTGTGAGGTTAGTTTGTTAATATTGTCATTCACACTTTATTGTAGAAAAACAGTTTCCCATGACTGGGATCAAGTGCACAAGGAGGGCAAAACTATGTTCCGTCTTCCCAAGGAGTGCATCACTGGACACGTTGAAGGTTGGACATTTATTTACAGGCGTACCGCAGCCGCTCATTGCCATTTTATTCACTGGTTTACCATATTGTGATAACTGTGTGTGTGTTTTTTTTGTCAGGTCAGACCCTGAAGATGCTGATCCACATGAGTCAAGCTAGGAGGGTTCTAGAGATCGGGATGTTCACCGGCTACGGGGCGCTGTCCATGGCTGAAGGGCTTCCAGAGGACGGCTGCTTAGTCGCCTGCGAGTTAGAGCCGTACCTCAAAGACTTTGCTCAGCCCATTTTTGACAAGTCTCCACATGGCAAGAAGATTACCGTCAAGACCGGGTCCGCCATGGACACCCTGAAGGTGAATTGTATTGAAGGACTGCCATCTTTTAATCCTAAGTGACCAAGTTAGACCTGTTTTTGTCTTTTTTTAGGGGGTTACAGGGGGCCTTTAGGGGGAGATAGCAGGTCAGCAGTAGATGTCACATAGAAGTGGTGTACAACATCTGAAACTCAGCACTGTGTGTCAAGTTGTTCTAGTCATAAATCCGAAATAAACATCAATTAATTTATTGATGAATTAATTTGAATAAATTGTGAAAGTGTATACAATGTAAGGGTTTAGAACATAGAACATAGAAGTGTATGATGGTCATCCCCATGCTCTATTTATGTCTCATAAGTTGATGCAGCAATTTTTGGGGTTGATACCATTTATCCAACAGATTTGGTGCTAAATTTAACCATTTTTTACCACTCGAGAATTGATAAAAATGACCAATAATCCCTCCAAAATACCACAATAAGACACCAAGACCTTGAGGAACACCATAGAAAAAGCCATGCTCATGTGACCGGAACTTGGTGTTCTTTCAACAGATTTTACAATGGCGGCCGCGTCACAAAGTTTCTTATTTTACAGCTAAACAGTATACTACAAGATGTTTCTGAAAACATCTGAGGAGAGAAATAGGCATTACAGTAACAGAATATTGATTCATATTTGATCAGCGCTGCCTAGTTTGACTGTTTGGTCGGTGTTTGCGAGTGATTGACAGCCGGCTCTCATAGACAGCAGCTGGAAAGCAGACCTCAGATCAGCTCTTACTGCTTGTTTTCCTCCGGTCTGTGAAATCTTGCAGATGCCGTTAGGAGCACCGGAGGACACAGAGGCACATGATTTTTTTTCAGGTTACCTGTTTCATGTACTACTGTCACGATATAGCGATCGTTTTATAAAAATAACTTTTTAAAATCATAATTGGTTACCTGGTTACCTTGTAACGTTTCCAATTGTAGTTACTGCTTCGCATAATGAGAGCAGGCAAGGGTTAACACTGACTCTTCTTTTTTTTTTTGTATTGATAAGTGAACAGACTGTGGGGCACATGGCCAGTTTTCTAATAACTGTCTGTCCCTTCCAGGAATTGGCTGCTGCAGGTGAGCAGTTTGACATGGTCTTCATCGATGCTGACAAGGACAACTACATCAACTACTACAACTTTATTCTGGACAACAGTCTGCTGAGAATGCGAGGGGTCATATGTGTGGATAACTCACTGTTCAAAGCCAAGGTTTACCTTAAAGACACCACAGACAGCAACGGACTGGCGCTCAGAAAATTCAACCAGTTTGTCTGCGATGATCCACGCGTGGAGCAGGTGAGTTTCAAACCTTTACATGCTACCGTATTTTTGTCAGGCATTCCTTTTTATTCCATTTTAACAATGTCCTTCTTGTTTTTAAAGGTCATTATCCCTCTTAGAGATGGCATCAGTGTTATCCGCCAGGTACCTGTGGCCTCCGAGTGCTCAGGGACACAGGTACTGTTTAGATAACCCCAGAGCTCCATGAGCCAGTACTGACTGGGATCAAACCGTCATCATACCTTCACTTCTCTGTAGCAATATAGCGTCATTCTCACTGATCCGTCTTTTTTATTTGTCTTAGAGTAAAATAACAGACGACGAGGTGTTCCGCGGAGTCAACGGGCGCCTCATCCTCGATCGGATGCGTCTTGACGGAGAGGTGGCCTACGTGACGGGTGCCGGGCAGGGCATCGGCCGAGCGTTTGCTCACGCGCTGGGCGAGGCCGGTGCCAAGGTGGCCGTGGTAGACCTGGACCAAGATAAAGCTGAGGCAGTGGCTCGAGAGCTCTTCCTTAAAGGTAAGGGGTTTTATCAGAACAAATGTAGATTTAAGCATGAGCTGCATGTCCCCATCCTGTTCCCATCATTTCTTTAACTCGTTACCCTGTAACTCGCCTCACATAGGCTAAATGGCAGCTTAACAACAAACAGAAACTCTGTATTTGACGATAGTAGCCACATTTAGCGCAGACTGGTCAGATGAATTCCCAATAGGCCCTGCAATGCGTCAACATTTATCTATACTGCCACACAGATCTAATTGACACCACAACAACATCAAGGAGTCAGTGTGTCTTTAATCATTTAATTATTAGATTTGGTTGTATATATTTCACTTTCAAAGATCCCACAAGTCATAACCTTTATTTAACTAGGGAGTCACATTGAGATTAAAACCTCTTTGACAGGGTCAAATAGCAGCATCCAACACATAACAAGACAACATTGAATCACGACAGCAACAATAGGTATGACAAAACACATTACATCATCATACAGCGCATTAACAGGGCAGCATGTTGGTCATGTGTTTGCTATTTAATTGAAACAACTGCAGCTAGCAGTGAGCACTTCCTTTACTCTATGTTTAAAATCATTTAAAGAGATAAGGGTCTCAGGTTTAAGCTTGGCCTGCAGATCGTTCCAGGACCAGGACCGTAGTGGAACAGGCTTGTTTTGCCAGCTTCTGTACTGATAGAAGGCACTTTTTACTGAAGCCATTTCAAGTGGTCATAATATATATGTGTTTTTACATATTTAACCAAAAGGGAATGTAGAAAGTAGAAAAAATGTCTCAAAACTCCTCAGGCAAACCATGAAAACATGCAAGAGTCATTGCATTTATTTTGACATTAAAGGTCCCATATCGTGTTCATTTTCAGGTGCATACTTGTATTTTGTGTTTCTACTAGAATATGTTTACATGCTGTAATGTTAAAAAAAAACTTTATTTTACCTCATACTGTCAGCCTGAATATACCTGTATTTACCCTCTGTCTGAAACACTCCGTTTTAGTGCATTTCAATGGAATTGCAATGCAATTGCGTTGCTAGGCAACAGCTTGGGTCCATGTTTACTTCCTGTCAGCTGATGTTATTTACATACACTGCAACAGGAAATAAACTGAGACACATTTAGAATATTTACGTTTAAAACCATGTTATGGTCTAAATATTGTATATTTGTGACATCACAAATGGACAGAAATCCAAACGGCTTGTTTCAAACGCACAATTTCGGAATACGGGCTGTGTGTATTTCTCTGTATATTTAGCGTTTTGATAGTTTAACATTATTTATAAAGCACTTAAATATGCTTTATAATATAAAAGACATGAAAATCTCACTTTTTACAACCTTTAAACTGGCCAATCTGCAGTGACAGATGGGTGAATGGTCCTCATGTGTTCTACCATGTGCTGGTAGAACACCAGCACATCCTCAACCACGACAACATGAATCTATTCAAACTGGGTTTGTTCACTTCAAAGTTTTGTCATAAATTGTCAGTGTGGTCATGTGTTGGTCTTTGTCCAGCAGATGGCAGCATACTACAGCTTAAGATCTACTGTGTCAGGTTATACATTTTCCTCTGAACCCGAGTATGTCTGATTTTACCCCTCTGTTTGCTTCTTAAAGAATGAATTTTCCTACACATTAAAAAAAGCAAAATTAAGTGTAATAGTATTTTTCATAACTTGTGTTTTTATTGTATTTTTTGGGGATTTGTAAAATAAACTTTGAATATGTCCAAGCAGGATAGAAGTCGCTGATATCATTATAATGTCACAATGTGTGCAAAGTATTCTAACAGGCATCCATGTTTTTGGATACAGGCATCAACGCCATGTCGATCACAGCGGACATCAGTAAATCCGATGATGTCCAGAGGATGATTGACAACATCGTCTCCAAATGGGGGGCAATCCACATCGCCTGCAACAACGCCGGCATCAACATGAACTCAGCCAGCGAAGACACCAGTCTGGAGGAGTGGGACCGGACCTTCAACGTCAACCTGAGGGGGACGTTCATGTGCTGTCAGGTGTGTATCACCTGTGTGTGAGAGACATGATTCTCTCCACCATATTACACTGTGATGTATCGTGTGATGGGAAATTTTCAGACCAACAAAAAATACACTGTTTAAACGTAAATATTGTATTAAATTTGAGTTAAAAGTTTTATATATGGTAATGGTTTAACTCCATAAATAGTGTCATAAGATTTTCACTCACTGCTGTTAAATTAGATGCAAAGACAAATTGTGCTCCAAACAATATAAAAATGTCAGTGTTGCTGCAACAAACACTGGACTCTCTAGGTTTTTGGAATATCAGAGAGAAGAGAAAAATTATAATATAAAAAAAAAAAGCTTTTGAATATTATGACAGTCTGCACCGATGCTCAATTCACCAAACAATGAGATACTCAAATTGTGCATAGATTACTTTCATATTTTTGGTAAACTGGAATTATTGTGCAGAATCAGACTAGACTTCCATCTTTAACCCACAACATGTGAAGCAGCGATACAAAAGAGTGTGTGATTAAGGCATTTATTTTTATTTTTTCAAGTAAATTTTATTTATATAAGAAAAAGAACAACATTTTAATGGGGAAAAAATGTTAGAAACCTCAGGAAGAGCATCAGAGGAGGGATCCCTCTCTCAGGATGGACAGTCGTGCAGTAGATGTCGTGTGTACAGAGTAACAACATAATGAAGATACAACAAATATGATTGTCCATAGACAATCCATATGACAAATATTGATACATGTAATGTGAACATATGAAGAGATGAATCCAGGAGGATGTCAAGCAGCTGGTGTCACCAAACAGATAGAGCCTGAGCAACATGACCTCCTCTTCACCATCATATCTCTAACTCTGTAATGGTTAAATTATAAGTTATTAAATCATCAGTTAAGAAAAACACAATTCATTTTTCTAATCCAATAGGTTTTTTAAATGGTATTTGTAGCTTTGGAAGCAGGAGGATTTTCTAAACTCATAAAGGAACAATTAATCCTTTGTTTTATCAAAAAAATAATAAAAATCACCAAATTCAGAAACGTTTTTCAGCGGACGGCAACAATTAAGCAGACGCACAATACAGCAGGTACAAATGATGCAAAGCCACAAAGATGTGCTTTTATACATACACAATTATGATTAGTAATGTATGCTATATTTAAATATATTAAAAATGGAGAATTTGTTTACAAATACTAAATATTTCTGTAAATTCTGCCATCAATTTGCTAGAGAAACTATCATGTGTTCCTTCAGTAGTTTGTTTTTGTCAGAACTAGTTAGAGCAGTGGTTCCCAACCTTTTCCCTTAGTAAACTGACGACCTCTGACTAAGTGACATATTTTATGGATATTTCATATTATATTCAATGCATAACAATAACAGTACAGAACAACTGATAAACTGTACAATTAACACAAACAGTGAACGCAATAACTGCAGGAAGTTTGTGTAAAAAGAGCGATTTGGATGAATTTTGAGCAGATTATTTCCTGTGAATATTACATCAGAGATGAGTTTTCCTGTTATTTTTAGGAACTTTTAAAACAATAATCTGTATTATGTATTTTTAAGTTTAACAATCATACATACTTAATAGGCTTCTTTTTTTACAAATTCAGTGCTTTCTCCTCCATGACGCTTCTATTACCTCTTTGGTTGTTTTAACTGCGTTGTAACTTGTTTCTAACGCAGGACGAGGCTGTTTAGCTCTGTGAATATAACCTGTGTTCAGGTCTTCACCTTGACCTTATCCTGTTTATATCTTAAATAATAATTCAAACTTTAAAAATAACAGTTAGTTTTATTCACAGAAGTGAATGAAATGCTGAGATATAGATCAACTGTAAAAAAAAATTAAAAGTTGTCTTACACCCCTTAAAATCAAGAAAGGCCTCACGACCCCCCGTGAAGCTTTGGCGACCCCTAGTGGGGGTCGGGACCCCCTGGTTGGGAACCAGTGAGTTAGAGAATGACCTAATTACTGATGGTCCAACCAGCTTTAGCTGCTCTGTAGCAACTCAAATTAGCTCTAAATTATCTAGTCACTGTCAGACATCTCTATACTGTATATATAATATATATATATGTATGTGTGTGTGTGTGTGTGTGTGTTTATATTATATAAGCCCCACCACCCAAATGTTGTTTAACTAGTATTCCTGTCTCCAAGGATAAACTACATGTTTTTGTGTTGATCCGTAGCGTATCAGTGCCATAATAAGGTGTTTAATGTGTCTCTTCCCCCTGAATCCTCGCCTTAGGCAGCAGGTCGAGTGATGTTGAAGCAAGGATACGGCAAGATTATCAACACAGCCTCCATGGCCAGTCTAATAGGTGAGTGATGATTCTATTCCCCCACCTTCTCTCTGGAGCCCCTCCATGTCTGCTTTTAATCTCTCCATTTGGCGTGGAGAGTCGGGTCGAGAGGAGGAGGAGGAGGAGGAGGGGGAGGAAGGGAGAGTTAAATACATTTGTGCTGTGCAGCTATGTGCGGGAGGAGTACACATCACGTTAAATAGTTTTTATCGTCAGACAGAAAGTCGGCAGAACCGACTTTAGACCGGCACAGTGGTTGAAATAAGAAAAAAAAAGTGCCTGTTTTCCTTTAAAACAGGATTAGCCAGCTTTTCTGCTTTGCAACTTTTACCCCAGTTAAACTGTTGTATAGAGATGCATCCACCCCCTGCATACAGTAAGCAGGAAAGTGTCGGTGATTGCGTCTCGCCGAGGCGGTTTTGCATCATAATAAACATCCCCTCTCTGCGGAGCTGTCTGGAGGATGTGGAAGGCAACCTGAGGTCCAACTTGGGAAGGGAGGGTTCCTGTGCAGCCTGCGCCGGCAGCCTTGTTTGAACAGCGGAAGACACTTTGAGAGTTTAGCGAGAGCCGAGTAAAAGCCGTGCATAATGTTCCTCCTTCCAACAGGTTCCTCCAGAGGAGCAGCAACACTTCATCAGCAGTATAGTCAAATCGCCAGTAAACCCGCTGTGCCATATGGGCCCCGGTCCCGACTGCAGGGGCAATCTGTAAAACAGGAGCATGCTGGTAAATAGAGGCCGGCGTAAAAAAAATGATCAATTACTCACATTACGTACAGTCCTTCAGGAATTTACTTTATTGGTCTGGACATCTGTTATAATATTGTCATAATGTGTAATCAGATGGGACCTGTTCTAGCCAAGTGGAAGCCCAAAAAGCAGCCGTAAATGCCCAATTAAAATGCACAATGACAGCTTTTTGTCCATCTGCTGAATAGAATGTGTGTGTGCCCACTAACGCCCCCTCCACACACACACACACACACACACACAAACCACCATTTCTTTTTTTTTCAGAATAATGGCCAGCAGCTCAAAGACACCCAGACAGGAAATATCCAAGTTGATATGATCACACTGACCTTACTGAGGGATTTGTGACTCTCACACTCTTACCTGCAGACCTCCGCTGCATAGTAATGCACGTTACAACAGCCGCGGCATTCTGGGAAAAAAAGAGTGCATCATTTGAACTCGGAAGAATTCAAAATGTAAAGGCGTGCCTGATAAAGAGCATGTTTTCTCCCACTTGAAATGGGCAATAAGTAGCGGGGTGAATGTTAAAGAGGGCTTTGGAGAATGCTCTCCTTCTACCTCCTTTTCCCTTCTCTGGGGATTACTGCTCTTTAAGACGGCGAAAAACATCAATGCAGGTTTATTTAAAGGATGAAGGCATTTTCTGAATGGTATTTTGGGGCCGTATCATCAGGTCTTGAGCGAGGATTAGTGCTGTTAGGCATTTTGAGCTGTGTTTCCTGTCCTGATAAGTCGGATTTCACCTTCAATCTGCGTGTAAGCCCTGGGCTCTGCTCCTCCTCGCCTGCTCCTCTGAGGTCCTAGCCTACCCTTATCCAGCCCGGCCCAACCTCGCCATCCTCTGCTATCTCGCCACGCTCTGCACAATCCCACTCAACCGCACTCTCAGCTACGGTGCCCACCCTTTACATCTTATTTTCTTACCAACTTTTACCTCTACCCCTGCACATTTTCTCTCCTTTTTTTTTTTTTAACCGAGCAGTGTAAGCGGGATGCTGCAGCCCTTTTTCCTCCCCAGGACCGGTCCCTGCCTCTCCGCAGCTGGCCGGTATTCATCATCCCGGTCTCACACTGAAGCCATTTGGCAGTGAGATCGGCGGGTGATGAGGTTAACTACTAAAGTTGTATGTAACTTGGAGCCTTCCTTGCGATGATTAATCAACCAGCAGAAAATGAGCCCCTGTCCCGTTATCCCATGCAGTGTGCAGCATCTGTGATGGTCAAGGCAAACAAATGGCTCCCTGTCTTTGTTGCTGAGGACAGAGCATAACTGGACATTATGAGCAATTAATTTTACATGGCTCCATCCTCAGAGTCCCCAGCAGCTAATGGAAGAGCTTTTATGTAGAAGGCATCCACGAGAAACCGCATGAGCTGCAATATAAAATGTATATGTTGTCAGCTTTTATGAGAAAGGAACTCTTTTTTTTCTATCTGTAACGCACGTTAACGCAAATTTGTTTTGACGCCACTAATTTCTTTAACGCATTAACGCAACTTGCGATTTTTAGGTTGTAGCTTGATCAGTTTTAAAGATAGAGTGAAGATACTGGCATCATATGAAAACCTGAGGAATCCATTGGTACCAACCATGTCATACTAGCTTGTCACAAATGAGGCTAAATAACGCTACAAACTTGTGATGCATTTTGGCGTGGAAAAACTGTCATGACCATTTTCAAAGGGGTCCCTTGACCTCTGACCTCAAGATATGTGAATGTAAATGGGTTCTATGGGTACCCACAAGTCTCCCCTTTACAGACATGCCCACTTTATGATAATCACATGCAGTTTGGGACAAGTCATAGTCAAGTCAGCACACTGACACACTGACAGCTGTTGTTGCCTGTTGGGCTGCAGTTTGCCATGTTATGATTTGAGCATATTTTTTATGCTAAATGCAGTACCTGTGAGGGTTTCTGGACAATACTTGTCATTGTTTTGTGTTGTTAATTGATTTCCAGTTATAGATACATATGTTTGCATAAAGTAAGCATATTTGTCCTCTCCCATGTTGATAAGAGTATTAAATACTTGACAAATCTCCCTTTAAGGTACATTTTGAACAGATAAAAATGTGCGACTAATCGTGATTAAATATTTGAATCGATTGACAGCCCTACTAAAAATATGATTTTTTAATGAGTATTGTGAAAGTGCATGCCTTTATTAATGATGCAGTAAATGTTATTATTTATATAAAACGCTGTGTTGTTTCTATAACTGATTTTCTTTCCATCCTCCACCCTGCAGTCCCTCATCCCCAGAAGCAGCTTTCCTACAACACGTCCAAGGCCGGAGTGGTCAAACTGACTCAGACTCTGGGCACCGAATGGATCGACAGAGGAGTGCGTGTCAACTGCATCTCACCGTAAGTGCTGTCTATTCTTCTAGGGCTGTTGCAATAACCACAATATTGCTATAATGCTTGTCTGCCTGTACTGCTTTTCAATATTGCAATACTGCAATATTGAAAAGCCAACCGCAGGGGATGGCAAGCAACACGCCACAATCGCAATGTTCACGTTTTTTTTATTCTTTGATTCCACAACAAGTATTTAATTTGTTTTAAAGGTCCCATATTGTAAAAAGTGAGATTTTCATGTCTTTTATATTATATAGCAGGTTTATATAAATACTGTGAGAGTATCAAAATGCTCAATCTATGGAGAAATACACACAGCCCGTATTCAGAAACTGTGCGTTTGAAACAAGCCGTCAGGATTTCTGTCCATTTGTGATGTAACAAATATCACAATATTTAGACCATTTCACAGTTTTAAACGTAAACATACTAAATGTGTCCCAGTTTATTTCCTGTTGCAGTGTATGTGAATGACATCAGCTGACAGGATGTAAACATGGACCCAAACTGTTTCCGTAGCAACACAATTCTGTTGCCATTCCGTTGAAATGCGCTAAAACGGAGCGTTTCAGACAGAGGGTGAATACAGGTATATTTAGACAGATGGTATGAGAAAAAATAATATGTTTTTTGAACATCAAAGCGTGTAAACATGTTCTAGTAGAAACCCCAAATACAAGCATGAACCTGAAAATGAGCACCAAATGTCCCCTTTAAAACTCTCATCTTTGTCATTTAAAAAGCAACAATATACCCATTAATAGCCTAACAATAAAGCTTATTTATACAGCACTAAAATCAGGATAAATATAGGAATTTGCAAAAAATAAAAGTTGCAATATTATTGCGTATCGCGCTGTTGAGCCAATCATTATCACCGAAGGGGAAATTCCTTCACCGCGACAGCCCTAGCCTCCTCTTCTCTTACAGTCTTGTGCCAAAAACATAACTGGTCCACCTTTTTGTGAGGGATTGAGCTGCAAAAAGGAAGTGGCGATTAGTGTGTTTGCTTTCATATGAAGAGCCCCATTTGAGAATGATGCACTAATTTAAGTCCTCAAACAATACATCAGTGCTTAATTAGATGACGTCTTGAGGGATGAATCAACCAAACACTTGCTCTAATTGTTCTATTCAATTAGGGAATCAAATTTGCCGCCTCACTCCAAGTGTCGGTGCAACAATAGCGTCCTTGTTTGTATCTATTTGTCTGTGAAGCTGAGCAGGGGGGAAGAAAGGAGGAGAACACAGGAAGGGTTGTGTGTGTGTGTTTGTGTGTGTGTATGTGTGTTAAGTGGAGCATCCCTTAGCCCCAGCCATCCCTGAGCAAATCCGTCCGGTGGCACCGGGGCGAGCCAGGCCCAGCCACAGCCCCAGAACAAAGCCCTCACACACGCGTGCCGTGCTCAGCTTTATTTATCGGCAGCTTGTTTGCTAATTTTAATTTGCAAAGAAGCAATTCTCTCTCTGTCTCCCCCCCCCCCCTCCTTCCCCGTTGCTAACCGGGTGTCTCAATGGGCTGCTGATTTCTTTGAAGTGACAGTCGGTAAATATGCATAAAAAAAGGGGGACACAATTAGCGCTCACGAGGTTGACTGGAGCCTGATTCCATTGGCAACTTTAGCCGCAGCGGTGATAAGCTGCATTATCTAGAAAATTGGCTGAGGGAAAACAGTACCTCTGATTGCCAGCAAAGGTTCCAGATAACAGGGCAGCTGAAGAGAAATATAATTGAGGTGGAATATGTTAACCAAGGTGTCACACGCTCCTTGGAAGTGCTAATTTAGCCAAATGTTGGAATTCCATATCAAGGCGCGGGGATACATCGAACAATGATTCAGGCCTCGCGGCTTTTAGTCACTGTCACGTCAATTGTTGTAGAGAGTCAGAAGTCGGCTCGTGTTAGGAACAGGCGGCCGTGTTGACATATTTATTCAAATGTAGGATCTGTGATACGTTATTGTAGAAAGGGGAGAACTGCATTTGTTGTGACTAATGGTTTTCGACGCCAGTGAAGTCACAAAACCAAAAGCAGCAGTTTTCTTATAAATTCCACCTGCGTCAGAGTTGTTATCCTTTTAAAATCATTGTTTGCATGATCCTGTTTAACTCAATGTAAAATAAAAACCATAATAGCCAGAGCATTCATTGTTTTTGCAGCTGAAAGCTCAGGCTTCTGTCTTTCGTGTCATTACATTGTACGCTCGTGATGACGTCATTACATTACATTACGTTACGTTACGTTACAAAACGCCTTTGCACCAGCGGGCAACCGCCGGTTTTGAAAAGTGAAGCCAATGCTGAAGTGCCTTAAACTTGCATTCTTTCTAACAACCAGCAGGGGGCGACTCCTCCAGTTGCAGAAAGAACTCATATTGTATAGAAGTCTATGAGAAAATGAGCCTACTTCTCACTTGATTTATTACACCCCCGCGACAACGTAGTCGAAAACTCCAAAACTATTTAACTTAGGAACTTCAAATGCTGGTTGACAGTGTGGTCTAGTTGTGCTTTTTGGGGGTTAGAAGTCCAGGGTGTCCATTAGTTAATTAGTTAATTAGTTAATGCCCATTAATTCCATTCGTTCCAAAAGGGCAAAACCTTTGGCCAAGGGGTCAAGCAGTGAGCAGGGAGCCATGCTCACTTTTGCCTTGTTACCTCAGTAAACATTGTAAACATGAGTTTATGGTCTCAATCGCTAGTTTCAAGTCTTCTTCAATATAGCATGATGTTCATTTAGTAAATTATGATCCCATTTAGAGTCAAATAGACCATAAAGCAGGGGATGCTTTAGGGCGGGGATACCTTGTGATTGACAGGTCACTACCACGGCGTTGTCCGGTCTGGGAGTTGTCCCTGTTTTCGTCTTACAACTTTAACCCTTTCACAGTGTGTTTTCAGTTCATGGAAGTTGAAAAAAACCTTTTTGGTCACCTAATAATGTCTTATTCAGCGTTCAGTTGTACTATAGCGCCACGCTCTCGTGTCACTTCTGGTTGCAAAAAAAAGCCAAAATGCCGAACTCGAGACTTCAAAACGGCACAGACCAATGGGTGATGTCACAGTGACTATGTCCACTTCTTTTATACAGTCTATACTTTGCTTTGAGAAATGTTTTGTTCATGTTTCTACATTTAGATATCTTTTTGTTCAATAAGTTTTGTTTGTGTATTTAGTAACATTATATGAAAAAACATGTCAGATTTTTTTATTATTTTTTTATTTATGACACAATTTCAATACTTATACTTAGCAATTATTATGGTTTATTGAGTTATATTAAGAAAAAGGTAACGCCTGCACAATACTTTGTTTTGATCCTGTTTGGATCTTCGTCAAGTCAAAGTGTTTGAAAAGTGGAAACCACACCCATATTTATACATCCAGCACACCAAAAGGCAAACAAGCTCTATGATGGCAGGTGTGGTTCATCCAAAACACCAGCGTAATAAAACATCCACAAACAATTCACGAATTTGATAAAGTACATAAAAACAGTAGTACAAAAGCCATACTTCTAAATAGCATACTTCTAGATATCAAACATTTTATTTATAAACATTGTGTCATAGTCATCATCGCATATATCAGAAAATACATCACCTAAATTAAAAAATATTACATTAAGGTAGAGGAAAGAAGAAATATTTAATAAGTACAGTAATTTGGTTTAAAACACCCTTCTAAATAAGTTAACTATATCTATATATAATAATAATAATAATAATAATAATAATGATAATAATAATCCAATATTATTGACTTACATCTCCTTTTAGCTTAGGTTGTACAGATTTTAAGGAGATGAAGCATCTGAAGATACTCCCAAGAAATTACATCACAATAATAGCAAAAATACCAATGTAGGCAGTGGTGGACCATTTCTATTGTAAAGTTCAAAGGGTTAAATCACATTTCAATCAGGAATCGGAGCAGGAATATGGAGGAGTAGTTGTATGTAATACGTATTTAACCAAAGGCTTTGAGCAAATGATGCCAGACGTCCCCTCACACCCGTGGGCTCTTCCTGAGACGTGCCAGCAGTCCCACAGTAAACATCATCAGAGATGCCACGCCGTGCCCTTTCTTCAAAGGATAATTGGGTTTATTTTTGTCACCAAAGTGGTGGCTCTGAAACAACGCTGTCACTCCTGGCTCTGAGCTGTGATGCCTTCTGATTTCATTGTGTGTGTATGTGTGTTTTTTTTCTCTTTCTCCGTCTCTCTTTTCAGGGGGATTGTTGACACCCCTCTCATCCACTCGGAGAGTCTGAGGCCTCTGGTGCAGCGCTGGCTGTCAGATATCCCTGCTGGTAGACTGGCTCAAGTGACAGACCTGCAAGCTGCAGTGGTCTACTTGGCATCTGACGCCTCCGACTACATGACAGGGCATAACTTAGTCATAGAGGGTGGGCAAAGTCTGTGGTAGAAGGGCTAGATGAAGAGATGAAAACTTTTTTTTTCTCTTTCTCTCTCTCTGTCTTCACTCTCCTGGGAGAGGTGGCATTCACACGATCTCCTTCTGACACATTCCCAGCAGTATTAGTTAAAATCTTACCGGGTGTTTAACTTTCTAGTGAGTTCACATCTGTTTTCTAGTGTGATGAGATAACTGGCAGCTTTTTAGTCCTCTGTGTGTCCTGTATAGGTTCAGATTGCCGTCACGTGTGTTACGACTGGGGCACGCTTGACTTTCTAGTGGATGAAAAACACTGTTAAATACAAGATAAATAAAAAGAGGTAAAACAGCTGCCAGTCTTCTTGTCACACAGTGGAAACGTGCTGCCAACACGTGAAAGAAAAGCACAAACGCGTCACAATCTCTGCTGTATGTTCTCTTGATTATTTTATACAACAAATGCTGTTTAAACCAGGATTATTATAGTAAACTAAAACAAAAATAAGCAGTGAAAATCATTTTTTTGTAAACTGAAACTAAATAATAACTATATCCTTTAAGAAAAACTAAACTGAAACGATATTGCTTTGTTAAAAAACTAAAATAAAAATGAACATTAATTCATTTTAGTCTTTTACCTATAATATATAACTACCGAAAAAAAAAAACCTTGATAGCATGAATTTCCATCAAGTCTCGTGACATTGAACCACAGAAATTGACCGTCTTGACATTCCAGTAGATGGCGCTATCTATGCCGCAGTTGCTCCACTAAAGTAGCGCAAAAATTAAACATTGAGGCAATTCCTACACAGTTCTCCAACCATGTATTCTGTATACATATAGCTACATACTTCTGAGACATTATACCTGGCCCTAACAAAAACAAACTAAAAATAAATAAATAAAAAATAAAAATAAATATATAAAAACTAAACCTCTCTAAAAACAAACTGAAACTAGCAAACGCATTCTGAAAACTAACTAAAACTAAACTAAAATCAAAACTAATTGAAAAGACAAAACTATTATAACCTTGGTTTAAACACACAACACTTTTGATAAATTTGACTGTTAGTGTCGTCTTAAATATCACTTTGTTAAGTTTATTTATCAATCACTGTCTCATACAGATGCACTTCAAAGTACTGTACATGATACTTAAAGGAATGTCTGATTTGTATTGTGATAAATAAAGGGGCGGCTTCTTTGCATGAGTACATGAACTGTGTGTGATTTTGTGAATAACCAAATTAGAGCTGCAACGATTAATCGATTAGTTGACAACTATTAAATTAATCGGCAACTATTTTTATAATCGGTTTGAGTAATTTTCTTAGAAAAAAATAAAAATTCTCTGATTCGCTTCTTAAAATACGAATAACACTGATTGTCATATTTCTCATATTTTCTGACATTTTATAGACCAAACAACTAATTGATTAATCAAAAAAATAATCGATAGGTGTTGCCGCCCTAAACCAAATAAACCCATGTAAGCTGCATGTTATAAGGTACAAAACCTTGTTGTTTATTAAGTTTAAAATACGAAAAAAGTACCAGAATGTTTGGTTCAGTGATGACCACTATGTGAGTCTGATGCCAGTGAGTTTATATTGTGCACCTTGACTCACCGCTCCTTCTGGTCCTTTTGTGTACCACATGCAGGATTTACAGCGTCCCAGTCCACCTCTCTCCAGCTCTTTCTTCCCAAATGGTCCCCACAAGTGGTGCTTGTGAGCGCCATCTTAATTGCTCCATTAACTGTTTGTGCGCCGAAAAACAATACTTAAAGGAGAGGAGAGGTTGGCCGAGGACGTGACCCCCCCACCCAGTCGCTGCAATTATGCGAAAAGTAGCGGCCAATTAGCGCCCTCTGCAATGTGACACTGTTGCTGTTTATGTGAGCAACTTCAACTTCTCACTGTTAGTGACCGTTCTCTGATTTACATAATTGAGGGATTGGTCATTAATGGGAATGGCGTGTGAGAGGATCCCATTAAGATATGGAGTGAGATCTGATCATCTCCCTCTGCTCTGTAGCTATTTATCTCCAGCTGCATTGGCACATTAGAAATTATTGGGATTCTTATCCTCAAACTTAATGGCCAAATATCAAAGTTTGTCACAGTGTTTGCATGCAAAGTCTTGCAGAATTTGTTCACAAGAAGGCAGATTGTCTTTTGCGGGCCATTTCCCCCGTCCTGCCACCGAGGGGCAGTATAAAGACAGGCAGCCACAGCACTGACACAACGTTACAACAAGAGGTTATCACATTATTTGCTATCATCTAAAGGTAATAACGGTGAACTCTTGTCTTTCGTGTGAGATAAAACAAGTTCACCTCTCCAATTCTAGTGTGCAAACAGCTCAACATGAGAGACAATCAAAGAAATGCTGAATAAATACTCATGTTTTCAATTAAATGTGGTTTGATAGTGGACAGTTACATTTCAAATGCATTAAAAAAATGTAATTTTAATCAGGAGATTGGAGTAGCCTTTAAAGTCCAGAGACAATGAAGTGCAAATATGAATCCAAAGCAAGCCGATAAATTACAAAATCTATTTGCATCTACAGACTAAATCTTTAACGAAGACAAATAGGATTCAACCTTAGTGTTTTTCATTTATTCAAGTTAAATAAAGGTGAAGTTGGGACACACTTCTGTGGTTAGTTTTACTGAAAAAAAAGGGATTGTTGCATCCCTGAGTCTAGCAGAAGGGAAGCAAAAAAGTTGTAATGCACCAAAAGCTGCTGTTACCCAGAGTCCTTCTGTTTCCAGCTATCCACTGTCATCATTCAGTGTCTAAACTGTTGTTTTGCCGTCATGTTTTGCACCACATTAAACTCTTTCAGAGCCCTCTTGGAGGTCTTGTTTTCCTTTACAATTGCAGCTCAAAGAACCAAATGTATAATTTGAGCAGCAAAATGTGATATCCCCCCTCGAACGCCATACAGTGGCCTGCTTCATGAAGTGTAAGTGATCTTGAATCCATTATTTATGACCTCCTTTTGCTACCATTACACTGACGAGTGGGGACCCTGTTGTACACAGCGCTGTTGTGCTAAACAGTTCTCCAGCAGAAAAAAAAAGCCACTTGCGCCCTCACACTTGAAATCAACTTTGATTAATGCCCGGCTCTGTCACGGCATGCAACGTTTTACAGCAGCAGGCGTTCAGAGGGAGACCCGGGTCGATGGCGAACAACACGATGAGGCAATGTGTGTTGCTGAGCAGGCTGCGTCCCGGTGACAAGAGGACCCAAGGGTTTATGGATGACATATTAACATTTGACAATATCAATACACTTTTATTGATGGATTATGGCATCCTGTTACATGGCCAGTCAGTGAGGTGTTTGAGGATGAAATGTTACCCCCTTATAAATTGAGTTGAGCCCCCTGATGCTATCATCTGAGGTGGGACTGTGCAACAGCAAAATGAAAATGTCAACATTTATCTTGTAATACGGGCTGGTGTGAACTTCTAACTTAATGACCCAAGACGATTTAATTTGACTAATTACCTGATGGAAAATCTGCTTCAAAACAAATGTAAAATTCTAACTTTGCTGTGTCACACATCACTTTTACTACAATAAAAGTTAATTTTAAAAATGTCATCAATCCAATGAAATGACCAAAGACAGCAGCTGGAAAAGATAAATGAAGTAGCCACTGTATCTTGCAGCTGCTAAGACATTTCAGATACCTTACATAACCTGTAAGTATCAGTGTGTAAATATCTTTTATTAACAATGTATGCTGTGTTGCGCTTAAAGGAATAGATTGACATTTTAGAATATACGCTTATTTGCTTTCTTGCCAAGAGTTAGATGAGAAGATTGATATCGACTAACTCCATAGACTGATACATTTCCTATATAGCTATAGCTATATAAGAAGTGGACGTAGTCACCGTGACGTCACCCATTGGTTTGTGGACTGCCGTTTTGAAGCCTCGAGTTCATTATTTTGGCAGACGCCATCTTGTTTTTTTGCAACCAGAGGTGACACGAGAGGGTGGAGCTAAGTACAACCGAACGCTGAATAAGACACTTACTGTATAGGCGACCAAAATGTTACAATTAACTGAACAGAAAACACACTGTGAAAGGGTTAAAGTTGTAAAACGAAAACACGAACTCCCAGAACGGACAACGCCGTGGTAGCGACCTGTCAATCACAAGGTAGCCACGCCCTAAAGCATCCCCTGCTTTATAGTCTATTTGACTCTAAATGGGACCATAATTTACTAGATGAACATCATGCTGTATTGAAGAAGACTTGAAACTAGCGATTGAGACCATAAACTCATGTTTACAATGTTTACTGAGGTAATAAATCAAGTGAGAAGTCATTTTCTCTGCTTTTTATACGATCTGACTTCATTTTGCATCAGAGGAGTCGCCCCCTGCTGGCTGTTAGAAAGAATGCAAGTTTAAGACACTTCCACATCGGCTTCAATTTTGAGACCTGTAGGTTGAATACTGGCTAACACATGTTTGTACGGTGAATATCAAGCTAGGTTAGCTTAGCTTATCTTAAAACCACAATTTACCAATTTTACACTTAGTTTTTTGTAAGGATTAAACAAGAACATTAACTTTAGAGGCTTGGGTCGGCATCATTGTGTTACCTCTGGACATTGCTTCGGTCTTAATGCTAAGCTAAGTAAACTGGCTGCTAGAACTAGCTTTATATTTTCTGTACAGAAATGAAAGCGGTATTGATCTTCTTATGTAGGCTAACTCTCGGCAAGAAAGCAAATAAGCATATTTCCCAAAATGTAAAAGTACTCTAACTGTTCTTTTAAGACAGAAATCACCAACAAGACAAAACAAATGAATTAATAGTTGTCTATTTAATTCTCTCTTACAAAAGCATCGGCACCAACTATTGACTGCTGTTTCATTTCGATCAAGAGAGGTTAAGTTTAATTGTGTTCTTGTGTGATTGTGTGTGTATGTGTTGCGCTTGACTCGCTGAAGGCATTGGATCATCGTCTACCGATGTTTGTTATCTCATGTGTTATTCATTGAAAAAGCTGTTTTGCTGTTTGCTCTCCTCATGCTACCTGCTGACTTCACATGGGGTCACTTTAACTGGCTGCTGTGTGTACTCAGATGGATTGCCAATAGATGAAAGTGTGAGGACTTCGTCAAGCTGCAATATTATTATTATCGTATTCCCTTTGAAGGCTTGTGCGGTGACTTGCACAATCCGGCTTTATTGAGAACTTTTTTTTTTTTTTCACCAACATCATGTTTCTCATACTGTAGTTGTGTTCCCGTTTAGTTTCTTGGCTTTAAAAAACGTTTTCATAATCAAATCAAAACATACCTGACGTGCTTTTCTTTCATTATTTGCCATGACTCCAATAATGTGTTCCTGCTGCATTATCTTTTATCCTTTATTTCACTGTATCAGATATGATACCAAACAGGATTAGGATTTATTTTTCACAAGATGCCTCCTATGACATCTCAAGAGGTATCTAAAAAACAATTCAAATGTCCACATCCTGTATCCACATCGTAAATGTATCAGGCTTTTATTCAACGTTAATACTGAGCCGGGGAAACATTGCACTCCGAGTTCTCTAATTACAATGCAGCTAATGTGTTATTTCCTCCCCAAGTGGGATTACTTTCATCTTTCCCATTAAGATGCACATTTTGTTTGGATACTCAAATTACAAACCCCATATTAAATCTGACTGTGCAAAAGGCATTGATCATAGCCCCGATAGCTGCACTCCAACTTTGATTTAATTTGCACTTCCATTAATATCTATGAGACGTCCGATTGTCGTCTTGGGCATATTGATGGTATTGTAAGCCCTGCCTTCATATAATGTTCCCCAGCGGCAATGAGGAAATGTTACAGAGAATTAGGCCGAGAAGCAGGCTCAGTGGAACTGGCACTGCAGTCGGAAATTCATTACCCTAATAAATAGAGAGGGGGGATAAAAAAGCGAGAATCTTAAGAGAAATTTCTCTCTCCCTCTCACCACAAAAACACAAAAAAAGCCCTCACTTTGGCCTGAGAGTGGATGACTGTAACCAGCTCATTATTGCTGCCCGGGCACCCAAAGGTCTTCTTGGGACCCAGAGAAGTCTTTAAAATGTGCCTGATGATGATTCAATAGAAAAGCAGTCTGTCCATCATGAAGCTTTATGTCTACATACTGAGCTATTTGGATATATATATATATATATACGTGGCTGCATCAATGAGAATGCGGCCTAAATCTCATTAAAACCTTCAGAATAGAACGAAATGAACATCATTTAAAGAAAACACAATACAGTCGTGGATTCATTGTGAGCTAGATAAGTGTCAAGCCAATGCTGATTTCGTATGTTGATTAATGAAGTGCCAACTGAGTATATGTACTGTTCCCTTCCCTTTGTTGAAGCCCTGACACGGTGTTTTCTATGGGGAAAACACGACCGGAGCCAAGAGACGTGAGTTATGCTGTAATTAATGCAATCATGAAGATGAAAATAGCTGTTGTTGCAACTAGAAAACGACAATGAAGAGCGTGTGAACCGAGGAGGAGGAAGATTCATTGTTAGGTGACTGCGATCAGAGACTGCGCTGTCCTCCGAGGCCCTCACCGAGGCTCGACAGTGTATCTTTCAGCGTGCGGCGTCTCTGAAACAAATATGTTTTACTGCATCCCTGTAGCACAGCTTTCATTCCAGACATCTGCAAGCTTTTTTCAGTGGATGGCACAATTTCCCTTTTTGTTTTTCGAGAAAAGGGGGAGGGCTCCGCTTCTCTTACGATTCTGCCAGAGTGATTCATTTGCAGGTCATTAAAAAACTCGTCTTTTGAAAGCGTTAGGCTGCTCAGGTGGCGAAGCCTGTGCAGGGGAGACACATCGTAAATAAAGGCCGCTACATTTCAAATGCCATAAATAGGGGACACCTAAGGACCTTGCATGATTGCAGACATCTAATCATTTAATTTATGCGTGTCTAAAGGAGCCCTCATTAACATTCAAGTAGCACTCATCTGTCTAGCGGGATCACTCCGAAGGCTGCATCACTCTCAGATGGAACGTATCTATTTGGGCAACACAGCATGGCTACACACTCAGCAAGCACCTTCTCGCTTCTCCCCCCCCCGCCCCCCCCTCAATGTCATGAGAGACACAGCATGTAACTCTCATAACTTACAGTGTGTGATTTGTGATCCAGTGATTGTGTTGCTGTTAATGTGGAGAACCTTTGACAAAGTTAAAGTCGTATTCTCGAGGTCATAGTATACAGCGTTGGGACTAACAGTTCAGGCTGGGTTGCGGCTAGGGCTGGGTATCTTTAAAATAATTACAATGCCACTACCTTTAGAGTGCAACAGGAATTAGTCCTTAAACCTGGAAATGAGTTAACATTTTAGCACTTCTGGTTCCCTCATCTGGAAGTCAATGGGTTTTCAGTTAGATGCCTGAAATAAGGTCTGTGGTTAACACAAGCTTAAGAGATTGTAATGTCTTGTTCTACGACATAAAATGCATCAATAAATACCCCACTCGAGCATTTTTAAGGCGTAATGTGTCCTTAAAAAAGGCGGTTGCTAACAAGTGACTAAATGAGATCACTAAACGTCATCATGCCGACTCATCTGCCTCGTTGTGTATAATCACGCTCATGCAACTGTGGTTTATAGCCTAACGTTAGCTTTTTACTTCTGGCGATTTTATTTACTCTTCAAAAATCATAAAAGTGGTGTTCATCTGTGAGGATTATCTTGTCGAACAAAACGTGCAAGTGTCATAAATGTGTTTGCCACAGAGCTCATTTTCTGCCATAATATAAAACCCAATGGAAAAATCCCATTGGCTAATTGTCGAGGGAAACAGGGCGATGCTACCTTCCTGGTTGGCCTACAGAAATACATCATCCCTGGAGCACTCTATACCAGTACCGTTAAAGTGATACCGATACCAATAGAATACTTCATTCGATACCCATCATGTGAATGGAAGCTGTGTGTGTGTCCCACAGGCTAATCGCCGTCGCACTGCACAGCGTTTTTGAACGCGAGGGATCACATTGCTTCCCAGCATTGGACGCTTGATTGGCTGCCACAAGGCATCTGATTGGACAAATGCTTTCCCTCGTGGGCTGCTGCTCCCAGCTCCTAGCGGCTCGTTTGGACACTTTTTTCTCATATATTACAAAAATAGTTACGTTTAGATTGACAATGATTAGTTTAAAAGCCTCTGATTTGCATAAAGTAGCTTTGACCTCAACCTTATGTAAATGAGGAGCGGCCAACATGACGCCGTCACTCTAAACGCAGTGCTGCGCTACCAGGATGCATTGCAGACTGAAAGGGAAGCGTGGAAATGATGGATCCTGTGGACACGTACCATTATCACTGATAATGCCGACCCACGGTGGTGGGACCGCGTTGTCACTGAAGCGTCACACCCACCCTACG